>SJYC01067936.1:0-17339 GCA_006408675.1 Madoqua kirkii
GGTTTCCTTAATCTTTGGGGGGAGCTGTTTTCCCAATTTTCTTGTATTTATGCTCTGAGAGTACTTTGCTAAATACTGAATGTGGATCTTCTGAAGAGGCTCTGATTTTTCCAAAATATTGGATGTCAGATATCTGAACTTTATCTTGCTAGATGCTGGTATATTTGCATTTCTTTTATAAATTGTAAACTTTGTTTTGTGACTCAATTAAATTCTATGGAAACAGTTTGATGTTTCCAAGCCTAGCTTTGAAGGTTTGTAAGTTGTGTCTAGAAAAGCCTTGTTTGTTGTTCAGTGTCCCGACCCGCGGGACTCAGTTATTCAGGGGGCCGAGGGGGAACAGGCCTGAAAAAGAATGGGCGAGAAAGAGGAGCGAGACCAAGCAAATGGTTGTCAAGGTCTATTTAATGGAGGCTGACAGCCTGGTTTTAAGCACACAGAAAAAGGAAGTGGAGGGGGGGGCATAATCATGGGGGAAACATCTGTAAGGGCCCGCGGGCCTGGAATGCTTTGTAGTTTTATCTGAACGCTGGTTCTTGAACAGACAAGATAAAGGCCAGCAGTCTCTCACGGCCAGAGGCGGTAGGGGTCGTCAGCTCCCAACAGTTCAGGCTGAGTTGTGTACGACTCTTTGCAACCCAGCATGCCAGGCTTCCCTGTCCTTCACTGTCTCACAGAGTTTTCTCAGACTCATGTCCATTGAGTCAGTAATGTCACCCAACCATCTCATTCTCTGTTGCCTCCTCCTGCCCTCAGTCTTTCCCAGCATCAGGGTCTTTTCCAATGAGTCAGTTCTTTGTATCAGGTGGCCAAAGTATTGGAGCATCAGCATCGGTACTTCTAGTAAATATTCAGGGTTGATTTCCTTGAGTATTGACTGGTTTGATCTCCTTGCAGTCCAAGGGACTCTCAGGAGTCTCCTCACCACAATTCAAAAGCGTCAGTGCTCAGCCTTCTTTATGGTCCAACTCTCGTATCAGTGTATGACTGCTGAAAAACTTGTAGCTTTGGTTACACAGACCTTTGTCAGCAAAGTGATGTCTCTGCTTTTTAATACACTGTCTAGGTTTGTCATAGCTTTAGAAAAGACTTTAGTCGAAACCTAATTTGCATCCACTACTGGGCAGTCCTCTTCTGAGAGTTCTACTCAAATGCCCTCCACTCTTGCTGGTAGAAACATCCTCTATTTTGAGCTCGATGCGAGCTCTGGGACGGTTCTGCCTGCTCATTCCCAGTCACCTTCCCCTTACCTGACAGCAGTTTCCTTAGATGCATGCACTTATCACAACAGCTGAGGAATCACTAAGAGCCCTCTGTGGATTCTGGAGCTCTTTTTCTTCCAGCTTTCCTCTCTCTGTCCTGGGATTTTAGCCACTTTAGATGCTGGCCGCTCTTTAAGCTCCAAACTCGTCTTCTTAACTCAGAGAGACAGTCTCCAGTTTTCAGCACTGTTACCTGAAATAGTTCTCGAGACAGTAAGCTGGGGCTGTCATAGGGTCACCTCATTTATTTCATTTCTCATAGGGATCTTTGTCTTGTGCCACCTGTTGTCCAATTTCTCAAAACTATTTCACTGGAGCCTATCTTCTTGCATTATTTTCCACTCCGTCTACACCAATGTTTTCCTGTTCTTCACCTAGGTCCTGTACTTTGAGCCTGTGTATCTTTGTCAACACTTTCCTCCTTTCCTGTTTTTTGCTCCCTTGTTTTTCTCAGTCTTAAATTCTATGCCGACTCAGTCTGTCTCTTACATGAAAGTAAGATCATCATAATTGGGAGTAATCTCTTTCTTGCTCAAAGGTTTTGGGCTTAATGACATCAACGATTACATAAAGCACACCTGGATAATCCAAGATAATTCCTCCGTTTTAAACTTAATTGATTAGAAGTCTTAATTCTACCTTCAACCTGAATTCCACTTCACAGTGTAACTCAACATACTTACAGGTTCTGGGAAGTAGGAGGTTGGCATCCTTGGGAGGCATTATTCTGCTTTGATCTCTGGTGTGGCAAACAGGGACCCAGAGTCTTATTTTCCCCACCCGGATATGAGCGTAATTATCTGCCCTCTGAACCTCTGAGCTTTCAGTCTTGCCCTCCTCACCTCTCTCCCATCTCTTTCCTTGATCAAGACGTAGCCAGGGACTCCCCGGGTGGCCCAGTGGCTAAGATTCTGCACTCCCGCTGCAGGTGGACTGGGTTCGATCCCTGATCGGGGAATTGCATCCAGCATGCTGTAACTAAAGATCCCACATGCTGCGATGAAGATCAGAAGATCCACGTGCCGAAACAAAGATCTGGTACAGACAAATAAATAAACAAAATCAATATTAAAAAAGATGTACCCAGAACATAATCGCACAGTGGTAAGAGAACAGACCCTGTATGGTTTCAATACCTTTAGAACATGAAAGTTTTGCTCTTTGTTTTATGTCCTTGTACATAAAATACTGGATATGTTCCAGCGTGTCATAGTTTATAGTCTATGGGAACTTGAATAGAATTTGTACCCTACTGTTGTGTGAAAATCATATAGATCATAATTATGTTGAATTGATTCACAGTGCTTTTCAGATCTACTCTGTACTTCTATAGGCTCCCCTGATGGCTCAGCTGGTAAAGAATCTGCCTGTATTGCAGGAGACCCCGGTTTGATTCCTGTGTCGGAAAGGTCCCCTGGAGATGGAATAGGTTACCCACTCCAGTGTTCTTGGGCCTCCCTGTTGCTCAGTCGGTAAAGAAACTCCTTGCAATGTGGGAGACCTGGATTCTATCCCTGGGTTGGGAAGATCCCCTGGAAGAGGGCATGGCTACCCATTCCAGTATACTTGCCTGGAGAATCCCCATGGATAGAGGAGCCTGGCAGGTCCCATGGGGTCACAAAGAGTCAGACATGACTGAGCGACTAAGAACAGCACAGAATATCCTTCTAATTATCTGTATATTCATTCTATTAATTTTTGAGGGTTTGATATTAAATCTCCAATGAAAAAAACTCGATCTACTTAAAAATTAATTTAATATGTAATTCAACTATATGTAGTCTTGATCTGTTGTCTACGTCTCCTGTCAATGTGTTATCATACTTTCATCATTTAAAAGAAATAAAAGTTATCCACACACACACCAAAAAGACCCAAAACAAGATCCAGCCTGGCAAGGGCAGCACACAGAGAGGACAGAGCTTGGGGAGACTTGTGAGCATCTCCTCGGGTGACTCTCCTCTCTTCCCCTCAGCCCATATAATTTTACCTCTTCTGTAGAAGAACAAACAGACCCTCAAAGTATCTTCCAATATCTGCCAACTCTGTTGTTTAGAGACAGTTTTCAGTTTTTAAATTAAAAAGGGAAGAGTTCAATGTATTGCCATTCTCTTCATCTATAGCACTTCATCCCGTCATTAAGAATTCAGTGTTGGGGAGCGAAACCCAACATGGTAACTGAAGGCTTTGAGGGAGGCTTGCCAGAGAGAAGAACACTCATCCAAGAAAGCGTCCAGAGGAAGGGCAAGGAGAGAGCTGTCAGAGCTCAATGTGACCTTCGGCCCAGCTTCTCAGGCTGACCATCTTCAGGAGCCAGAGATGTGGCTCCCCCCTCTAGGAGATTTCTTGTCAGAGTAGAGGGACCATATCCTCATCTACGTTTCAATATATGAATGACTTGGATAAATTGAATGAATAAGCAGTATTGCAGATGGGAGTGGAGAATGATGAGATATTTTTCTATGGCATCAGCCATATGGAAGGGGCTCCAAGCTACTGAGTTGTGACAACGATTAGGGAGTCAGGAGCCAGCTGGCTACTCTCATCTGACTGATAAGTCTCTTCAATCTGCCGTGCCATCTCGAGGGAGGAAGATCGCAGCGCTTTCTATGCTTGGCAGTGGCACTGAGCCAAGGCAGCCCCTGAGTTACATCAGCTCTCGTGGGCTCAGCAGGACCCACACAGCTTTTGCTGGAGTGAGAGCTTGCCAGCCGAATGAGGGCATGACGTGGTCCCATCCAAAGCAAGAACAAATCTGCCCTCCCTATATCTCCTGCCACCCTCCATCTACCCTCCCTCTACCCACCGCCCCACTCAGGAATAACTCAACAAAAACCCCAGGAGCAAAGATGAAGGGCAGAAGGAGGCAAAAAAGGAGAGAAGAGGCTGTATCTGGGCATGTGGGCACATACCCCCTCTTGGGTTCAACCATGCCAACCTGACAAGCACAGAGGCATATTGAGTCCCATTAACAGGCTGATAAAAACAGATTGAACAATTGTAGTTGGCGATAGCTATTTTTCATCATATGTTCCAAGTGTTCATGGAATCCACACTGTGCTTACTTCTTGATTATCATGTACGTCAATAGCACTAAAGGACTCATTAAATCTGGAAAAGATCAAATGCTGGAGTGAGAGCTTGCCAGCCGAATGAGGGCATGACGTGGTCCCATCCAAAGCAAGAACAAATCTGCCCTCCCTATATCTCCTGCCACCCTCCATCTACCCTCCCTCTACCCACCGCCCCACTCAGGAATAACTCAACAAAAACCCCAGGAGCAAAGATGAAGGGCAGAAGGAGGCAAAAAAGGAGAGAAGAGGCTGTATCTGGGCATGTGGGCACATACCCCCTCTTGGGTTCAACCATGCCAACCTGACAAGCACAGAGGCATATTGAGTCCCATTAACAGGCTGATAAAAACAGATTGAACAATTGTAGTTGGCGATAGCTATTTTTCATCATATGTTCCAAGTGTTCATGGAATCCACACTGTGCTTACTTCTTGATTATCATGTACGTCAATAGCATTAAAGGACTCATTAAATCTGGAAAAGATCAAAAGCCAAAACACTTTCCCACAAACATGGTGCATTCAAATGCCAACCAAAAACATGTGCTGAGGCCGTAACTCTGTTGGAAGCAAGAACTGCAAGATTAATTTTAAATTGTGTTCCTGCAGCTTCAGTGACAATAACAAATCTGGTACATCATTGTGCTGGGCTGTGATTAGTCATTCAGTCATGTCTGACTCTTTGTGACCCCATGGACTGTAGCCCACCAGACTTCTCTGTCCATTAGGATTCATCAAGTAAGAGTACTGGAGTGGGTTCCCGTGTCTTCCTCCAGTGGATCTTCCTAACTCAGGGACTGAACCAGGTCTCCCGCATGGCAAGTGGATTCTTTACCAGCTGAGCCACCAGGGAACTCCGTGTATCACTAGACCCTGATGAAATGGGGAAGCATCACACATGCCTGATTGGCTGCGGGTTTATTTTCCCGGTTAGGCCACTTCCACAGCTCCGTTTCCCAGGGGCTCACCTTAAACCATTGCACCACATCAGCATTTTGAAAATGAGTAAGCATTTTGTAAGCATTTTGAAAATGAATCCTTTGGAGGACAGGCCTGGCAAAGGCAGAGAGAAGTAGAGGTTCCCAGGGACCCGTTGGCTGTCCTCCAGGGATCTTGAGATCCTGTGACTAGGACCTCAGTAGAATGAGGTATACCAGCTGCCAAGCAGATTCTCCTCCTTAGCTGCTGTGAACTGGTGGCTTGGCAATGCTTCTCATGTCTCTGTCATTCTCCCAGCCCCACCCTCCATCCCATCCCATGGTCCATCTCCCACTCTTTACCAAAGGCACTGAGGTACCCCAAACAGCCAACACTTGTAAGAGTGCTTCAGGCAAGATGCATGCTCAACCATTTGTAGGTACAGTAAGTCCCTGACATACGAACACGTTCTGTTCCAAGAGCATGTTTGTTAAGTCCAACAAAATTACCCTAGGTAGCTGGGTAACACAGTCAGCTCTATGAAACTGCACTGTAATAGGTGTACAATACTTTTTGCACATATAATACATCAAAACAAACAAACACAAAAAATAAACTGTCTTAAAATTTGAGAGTTTATTCTTTAAAAAACAAATCATCCACATTCAAAAGTTGAAATCAAAAAAGTTGTTGCAGAAGAATAAGAATGAAAACAATAGGAAGAAAAAAGCCACAAGAAAGGTAATGTAGTTAAACATTTTTAATCTTATAGGTAAAGCATCTGTCTACAATGCAGGAAACCTGGGTTCAATCCCTGGGTTGGGAAGATCCGCTGGAGAAGGAAATGGCAATCCACTCCAGTATTATTGCCTGGAAAATCCCATGGATAGATGAGCCTGATAAGTTACAGTCCACGGGGTCGCAAAGAGTCGGACATGACTGAGCGGCTTCACTTTCACTTTCATAGTACCTTGAAAAGTGCAGTCGTGCAGTACGACACTGGCATACCTGGGCGGGCATTGAGTGAACAGGCAGGAAGGCGGGAGTGAACTGGCTGGAGGAGGAAGAGGAGGTGTGAGATGGTAGAGCTGAAGGGTCATCGGCAACAGGAGACAGAGGGCAAGCTGCAGTTTCACTCATGCCTAATGCTGATGGAACACAGGTTCACGTGTTTGAAAGTTCACAACTTGAAGGTTCGGACGTAGGGGACTTTGTGTATTACAATCCTTTTCATTTTACAGATGAGAGCACTGAGGATGAGTGTTTCCTGAGGGTCCCTAAGAACCCAGATCTATTTGACTCCAAGGCCTCTATTTTCCTCTACCCCATGTTTAGTTGCTAAGTTGTGTCCACCTCTTTGTGACCCCATGTACTACATCACCAACTCAAAGTGAAAGTGAAGTCTCTCAGTCATGTCCGACTCTTTGTGACCCGTGGACTGTAGCCCTCCAGGCTCCTCCATCCATGGGATTCTCCAGGCAAGAATACTGGAGTGGGTTGCCATTTCCTTCTCCAGCGGATCTTCCTGACCCGGGGATCGAACCCAGGTCTTCCTCATTGCAGGCAGATGCTTTAACCTCTGAGCCACAAGGGAAGCCCCCTCACCAACTCAAAGGAGGTGAGTTTGGGCAGCACACCAGGCTTCCCTATCCTTCACTGTCTTCCTGAGCTTGCTTAAACTCGTGTCCATTGAGTCGGTGAGGCCATCCAACCGTCTCATCTTCTGTCGTTCACTTCTCCTGCCTTCAATCTTTCCCAGCATCAGGGGCTGTTCCAATGAGTCGGCTCCTAGAGGACAGTTTGATCTAGTGAGGCTGTTAGAGGCACATGAAGCACAGAAGCCAACTTTAATCTGCTCAGTAGTGGGTCCTGCCCATTCAGGTCTCCAGTCCTGTCTGCTGGAGATGAAGAGGATGCAGATCCCTTGACTGGCTGTCAGAGCAGCTTCCTCCCCTCAGAGCTGAGCTTTTTTGCTTTGAATACCCTGAAGACCTAAATCTCTAGAGCCTCCATCTGCTTTTATCTACTTTTCAGCTATAGAGGCACATGAAGCACAGAAGCCAACTTTAATCTGCTCAGTAGTGGGTCCTGCCCATTCAGGTCTCCAGTCCTGTCTGCTGGAGATGAAGAGGATGCAGATCCCTTGACTGGCTGTCAGAGCAGCTTCCTCCCCTCAGAGCTGAGCTTTTTTGCTTTGAATACCCTGAAGACCTAAATCTCTAGAGCCTCCATCTGCTTTTATCTACTTTTCAGCTACCCAGGTGACACGACCTCTGGCTTCTGGCTTCAGAGACTAAAATCCCCTTTAATCATCCTGCTGGCATTGTTTCTCTGACGGTCTCCTGGGGGACCCAGGGAGTCATCTCTTGTTTACAGGTAAATAATGAGTCATGAAATATATTTACATACCAGGACTTCAGCAAGATTTCAATAAAGATAACTAGTGCAGGGTAAAGCTGCTTCCCAGGGAGGACGGATGATTCATCACACGTTTAAGAAAAGACAAGACTCATTTCCTCCCCAGCTTGAGGGGATACATGCTCTGTACTCTGTGATCTCCAAATGGGAGGGACTTGGCCACCCCTGGGCCCAGAGAAGGAGTGTCAACCACACTTGCGAACTGAAGGTTGCCTGTAGTTATGCCCTGCTGTCTGCTGGCCCTTCTTCTGGGCACTTTCTTCGGTGGGTTCTCCTCTCAAGAGCTCACTCTCCGAAGCCAGAGCCATAGCTTTTGGTTTGGCTCCGTCTGGTACATGCCTTCAATGGTCTGGAACGAATATGGGAGTTTAGTCTCAGTGGCTGGTGTGCTGCGTCTTGGTTTTCTGCATCTCCAGGAAGGAGTTTGCTTTCTTGGTCTCTCCTTGCCCATGGACCCTCCCAGTCTACTCCCCATGATGATTTCTGTATGCCTGAGCCATGGAAGGGCTTTGAACCATCCCTCTCTCAGGATGGGAAGGTGAGCTGGGATGGGTTTCTTCCATCTAAATGGCCTTTTATGCTTCCCGCGGGTGTCAGAGCTCAGACCATCCATCAATGGCCATCCACCAGGGTGCAGCCTGCAGGCAGCCCACTCTCTCTGGAGTGCACCGTGAAGGGCACATCAAGCCCCACCCTGTACTGGTACCGGCAGGACGCAGGGGGGAGCCTCCAGCTGCTCTTCTACTCTGTTGGTGTTGACCAGATAGAACCTAGGGAGTTCGAGAACTTCGAAGCTTCCAGGCCCCAGGACGGCCAGTTTACCCTGAGTTCCAAGAAGCTGCAGCTCAGTAACTCTGGGTGCTACCTCTGCGCCTGGGTCTCACACTGCGCCGGGTGGGGCAGACATCCGTGCAGAAACCCCGGCCCTCCCACGCCCTCCTCACCCCCTGCAGCCGCGCTCACTCAGGGACTAGGCAGAGGATGTCTGTCGCTGGGTCTCTGACTGTCGGCAACAGACTCAAGCCAGAGTCTCCAAAAGAACTTTACTATGTTCTTGTTTTTTGTTTAGTCACCCAGTCGTGCCTGACTCTTTGTGACCACATGGACTGCAGCCCACCAGGCTCCTCTGTCCATGGGATTTCTCAGGCAAGAATACTGGAGTGGGTTGCCATTCTCTTCTCCAGGGGATCTTTCCAAGCCAGGGGTTGAACCCGCGTCTCCTGCACTGGCAGGTGGATTCTTCACTACTGAGCCACCAGGGAAGCCCCACCACATTCGCAGGGAGAAGGGAAAAGATTTATATGTGGAGACCCTGTGACATGCAGGCACACGGTCAAGTTCCTGATGTGCAGATGTGTCTAGGCTATCATGCTGTTCCTTGCCCATCACCCTCTTCTCCCACATTCCTGTGGGTCTGCGCTGGGGGCTGAGGTTGTGCCTATGCTGATGAGAGACGAGAGGAATAGCATGCACCCGCACTGGGATGTGATGTGACTGGGGACCAGTGAGCAACTCTGCGGATGCCAACTCAGGTTACCCAATTAGTTACTTTTCATCACCTGAAAAGTCTCCTGTCCTTGCTCTTTGTGTGAAGGCTTTGGGCCAGGGAAGGGGCAAGATCTTATTGTAGGGGCTACAAGAGTGATTTTGTTAGTGTCAGAAATGTGTACTTAGGAACACTGATTATTGTTTTGAGTTTTAGATTTTTTTTAAAATTCCCATTCTATTGTGTCCCCTGCCTCTCCTTATAGCAATGGAGGGAGCAGAGAAGCAGATGGTGATCAAAGAGATGCAAGAGACCAGATAAAGGGAGCATGTGTGTGTAAAGGCAAACCCTGAAAGAGAGAAATTACTTGGATGGAAATAAAGGAGAAGAAAGGCTCATGGGAATGGCTGCAAAGAGATACCATAGTTACCTTGGCAACTGAGCCTCCTTCCTCATCCCACAGCCCTGCATCCCTCCCTCCTTCTCCTCATTCCTAAAAAGATTTTCTTTTCTAATGTCCCTTCTGTTCCACGAGGGGGCACAAGAAGTCTTAAAATACTCTGTTCCTGGCATCATTTCATTTAGGACAATTCAGACATGTGTTTGTTTTCAGTACCATTTAATCTGCAGAATAAAATCAGACAGAGACACAAAGCAATCAAATCAGTATTGAATAACGCCCAAGGGTCCTGTTGCACCTTAAGATCTACCATGTATTAAGTGGATATACGTGCTGGACACTCAGAGCCAACACAGGGATTACAAAGAGCAATGAAATACACTCAAGGTGGTGCCGGGTATGCAGGTCACAGCATGGCGTAGTTAAGACCCTCGGAATTTGAGATGAGCAGATACATACTGCTACATATAAAACAGAAAATGCCAAGGTCCTACTGTACGGCACAGAGAACTATATTCAATATTCTATAATAAACCATGATGGAAAAGGATAAATATATATATGTATAACTGAGTCTCCTTGCTGTAACCAGAAGCTAATACAACATTGTAAATAAACTATACTTCAAGAAAAAGAAATTAAAAAATAGAAGTTGCAGGAAAAAAAATCAAGGCTTTTTTTTTTTCTCCCCATGTGTGGAAACTTAAATTTACTAAGTCAATCAGCAATGCTTACAGCCATAAAAATAAAGATGTATTTACAACCCAAGTTTGGTTCATATTTAGCAGTAAACAGCATCTTAAGCCAATGTTTGGATGTTAGTTATCATTGACTATAAGTAGAAACAGATCTCTCCCTGAAATAAGTTTAGTTAATAGGTTTTAATATTTAGGGCAGTTTTAGATTAATATAAACTGAGGAGATAATAAAGTTCTCATATATGTCCATTTCCTCCCCAGCTGTCCCTATTATTAATATCTTATGTATATGAGTGTGGCATGCTTATTATTGATGTATTGATATATTATTATTGACTAAAGTCCATGGTTTACATTAGAACTTACTCTTTGTGTTGTACATTTCTGTGGTATTTGACAAGTATGTCGTGTCTTTTATTCACCATTACCGCTGTCATCAGCCGTCATGCAGAATAGTTTCACTGCCTGACAAATGCCCTGGGCTTATCTACTAATTTGTCTCTTCTTTCCCTACAAACCCTGGTAACCACCGATCTTTCACTGTCGCTCTGTTTTTAAGGCCTTTGAGTTTTGAGTTTAAATTAACTAGCTCTTATGACCTTGTGTTCATTTTCCAATTCTCTGGAATTCATCTTCCTCTCCTGTGAAAATTTCCTTATTGGATCATTAAGGGGGTTGAATTAGATGGCATTTATGTTATGAAGCCCTATTATAGGGTCTACATTTCAAAAGACATTATTTTTGTCTCTGAGCTTACAAGATATTTGAATTACAGCTTACCCAAAAGAGGGCTTCCCTGATAGCTCAGTTGGTAAAGAATCCACCAACAGTGCAGGAGACCTTGGTTCAATTCCTGGGTTGGGAAGATCCCCTAGAGAAAGGATAGGCTACCTACTCCAGTATTCTTGGGCTGCCCTTGTGGCTCAGCTGGTAAAGAATCTACCTGCCATGTGGGAGACCTGGGTTTGATCCCTGGGTTGGGAAGATACCCTGGAGAAGGAAAAGGCTACCCACTCCAATATTCTGGCCTAGAGAATTCCGTGGTCTATACGGACCATGGTGTTGCAAAGAGTCGGACACAACTGAGCGACTTTCACTTTACCCACAAGAAAGAAAGACTTGCTTTTTAAAATTCTCTGAGTTTTAAAGTCTTGACTGAGTTTGTTATAATATTGCTTCTATTTTATGTTTTGGTTGTTGGTCATGAGGCATGTCGGATCTTAGCTCCACAACCAGGGATGAAACCCACACCCCCTGCATGAGAAGGCAAAGTCTTAGCCACGGGACCACCAGAGAAATCCCAAAAGACTTGTTTTGTTTTTTTTTTAATTCTTTTAAATGTAAACTCTGTAGCAATTACTAGTATTTTTAAGTGCTAAATATACTTTAATAGTAAAAATATGAAACTTGTACCCTACGCTGTACTTGTTCAGATATTCATCTTTTCTGCTGGGCCTTTATGTAGACCCAAAATGCTTCTTAACGGTGAGGTGTTCCAGGGACTCACTACTATTCAAGGGGTATTGTACTATTCAAGGAGAGTTGGTAGGTTTAAAACAGATTATTTCTGTAAGAAATTCAGAAAAGTTCTGGAAAGCTTCAAAAGGAGAGAACTTTATCTTGAGGTTGAGTTTGGGGAGAGGCTAGTATTTAGATAAGCAAAATGACATTCCCAGAAGGAGAGTCAGTTTGAATAGAAATACGGAGATCTCCATCAATATTGAAAGTGAGGAAGCAGTCTGGATCACCACTCAGGGCAATAGAGAGATAGGACTGCATTCATTGGTAAAGGGAGGCTAGTTAAGGAGAGGCCTGCAAGCCATCCAAATTCATCAGAACAAGTTACTATCCGCCATGATGTCTGCCCCATTCATAAAGAAGAGTCCTGTTCCCATAACTGCTTCCACAGTCTCTGGGCATCAGAAATCTACAACCAACGTAATGTTGGGAGACAAATTAAACCAGTGCAGGACAGAGGCTTCTACTCAGAAATGAGCTCTCCTGCCTGGAATTCATCAGTCTCACTCAGCCCTTTGGAGAGATGGGACTGTCTATTTTGAGCAGACCTTCCAGCACCCCTGACTCTGACTTTGTAGGTGTGTCTGGACAACTCTTCCCATACATGTCATTCCCCGGCCCCTGGCATGTGGAAGATCCAGGACCACAGGCTGATGGCCACAACTCCCTTCACATCTGGATCTTAGCCACTTGTAGGATTCATAGGGAGAGACCCCAGAGGCTCTAAGTGGCTTGGGGAATCTGGGGAAGGCCCTGGTTTGGGAAGTTAGTGCGATAAAATTGGGTGACTTCCTGGTTGCGCCCAGGATTACACGTTTTGAGCTGAGGAAGTATGGTTCTTTGAGCTGCTGCAAAGCACATCTGCCCTGTTACTTATCCGGTTGTTTCCCATTCTCTCCTTGGAGGTGTTATGTATGGCTGTGTGTTTTTCTGTTCTCTCTGGGCTGTGTTCTCCCTCCTCCTCTTGGAGTAGGAGGGAGATGGACCCTGCCCATCACACAGACCCACAAGGCCTCAGTGGTAGGGACGATGCTGAGGGAAACTTGGTCACTAGGGCACACAGACACCAGCGCAGAGAGCCAGGGACCGTCCCTTTCTCAGTCTGTTGATGACCTAGGGCTCCCTTTCCTCTGAGTCATTAGCAGCACCCACTCCTGAGATGAGTGGAAGGAAGTGGGAGGGTCTGTGTGGAGAGTAGGGGGAGGGAGTTGCCTGAGGGATGTGGGGCCAGAAGGCACCCCAGTGGGGTCCCAGCAGTTATGGCAGCTGCTCTGCCTCCTTCAGGGTCTCCAAGATGCTCCCTGCAGCCTCTGATGTTGGGCGTAACCTCCAGCAGGTGTGTGAGTTGTGCTGGGGGCAGGGGTCTGCACGTGCAGCTGAGGTGCCTGGATCTCCCTCCAGAGACCCTCCCCTCTCCCACTCTAGTTCTATTTCCACTACCTGGGTGCTCACCAGAGGCCCAGGCAGAAAGGACCGCATGGGAAGAGGGTGAGGCAGGATGTGGTGAGCGTGGTGTTCAGAAGCTCAGAAGGTGGGGGGTGGGGGAGGGACTTTCACAGGCGCCCCAGATGCAGGACCTGGTAAATGTCAGACCACATCCTGTTGTGAGTCCCCGAGACAGTGCTGGGGCAGGTGTGTGGCTGTTGCTTCTTATACTGATTTTACTCAGAGATAAACAGCTTGACAACCAGCACTGGGCTCAGGCACCCCATCTCTTCCCTCACTGTCTTCTAAAAGACTCCACCTGCTGTTTTTACTTCCTGGCCTTTGATTCGAGCCCATTCTCCTTTAAACACTTTTTTTTTTTTTTCTCTTCAATCAAGGAGCTGGACCTGTTTCCAGGTGCCAGGGCTCCAGGTGCCTTTAGTTAACTCTGAGATTCCTGGGTCTGCACCAACTCCCTAACCATAGACAGCCTCTGAGACTGTCATGCATGTGAATTGTTTGTGTCTGGGAAGAGTTTAGATTGCCCGAATTACCTTTATCATGGTGATTTGGGGCCTATAGACTTTGAACCACTGAATCTGAAGGGCAGAGCTCCAGATTCCTTAGAGATCGCTTTATCCAGTCTCCTCACTTCACAGAGGAGGCGACTGCAGACCAGAGAAGAAAAATGAGTTGTCCATGCTATGCAGCTATGGAAGGCCAGAAGCCAAAGCCCCGAGTTTTAGCAGCTCGTGGATCTCAGGCAAAGCTTAGGGGAACGTGAGCTGTATGCTAAACAGTGATCTTGTTATGAATTTTATGAACCACTTGTGTACAAATAAACAAGTTACAATGATCAGGTCTGAGGTGGCCTGAGGATGGGGAGGTAACAATGAGGAACTGCAGAGTTGGAATCCTGCAGAAACTAGAGAGTTGCAGAGATGAGCTGAAGAAACATGATAAAGTTAAGCACTCCCTGACACCTCGCCGGTTCCCCACCCCCACAAAAAAGAGCGGAATCCCAATGCCTGAACACAGGAAAGGGACTATGTTCACAAGCAGTGCATGTGGTGAAGACTCAGGGTTTGAGTCAAAAGTGAGCTCTGTGAGTCAATGTAGTGAGTGAGTCCAGACACTGACGAGTTGCCCTAATGGGACCAACGTAGAGGGTGTGGTGAACCGGAAGTGCAGCTCCCTCTTCCCCTCTGTAGGTCAGAACAGCACACTTAGGAAAGCAGGAAGATCGAAACAAATGAAAACATTTCAGAAGGGTGGCCGGCTGTGGAGAGAGTAGGAGTACTCAAAACTGTGCCATATGAGACAAGAACCTGAGAGAGCTGGAAATGTTTAGCTTGAAAACCGAAGTTTTAGGCTAATAATTATCATAATAGCACTAATACTTATTGACACTGTGGATAACAGCTATTCCTGTTGTGTGAATTAAATAAGATGAAACCACCTTATGAAGTTGGGATTGTGATCGGGCCCATTTTATAGGCAGGAAAGCTGAGTCTCAGAGGTGGTCATTTGCCCAAGATCACAGAGTTTGTAAAAGAAGATCTAAGGCTTGAAACTGTGTCTCTTTGGCTTTAATGTCCATGTTCTTTGTTGTCACAATGCTCTCATCTGTCTACTGCATCCTTTCTCCATTCTGTGAAGTCAAACTTTTAAAGGTCTTGCTTGTTCTGTCTTTCATAGATTCGCGGACTCAACTAGAGATGGGCATGCTAGTTGTCTCAAGAAGAACTTTCTTAAGAGTATAATTATGACCAATGCTTGGCATGACAATGTGATTTATGGAAACCTAAGATCCGTCTAGTCAAGGCTATGGCTTTTCCAGTAGTCATGTATGGATGTGTGGATGTGAGAGCTGGACTGTGAAGAAAGCTGAGCACTGAAGAATTGATGCTTTTGAACTGTGGTATTGGAGAAGACTCTTGAGAGTCCCTTGGGCTGCAAGGAGATCCAACCAGTCCATTCTGAAGGAGATCAGCCCTGGAGTTTCTTTGGAAGGAATGATGCTAAAGCTGAAACTCCAGTCCTTTGGCCACCTCATGCTAAAAGCTGACTCATTGGAAAAGACTCTGATGCTGGGAGGGATTGGGGGCAGGAGGAGAAGGGGACGACCGAGGATGAGACGGCTGGATGGCATCACTGACTCGATGGATGTGAGTCTGAGTGAACTCCGGGAGTTGGTGATGTAGGGAGGCCTGATGTGCTGCAATTCATGGGGTTGCAGAGAGTCGGACACAACTGAGCGACTGAACTGAACTGAAAGCAGACAAAATTCTTCATAGTGCTGTCCAGAGATCAAGTGACCTATCCAGATGGGTAGAGAGTTCTCTGTCCCAGGACAGATCAAGAATAACCAGGGCGAATTCAAGACGCTGAAATTTATGCTTCTTTACCTTAACCAGAGTGTCTATGATTCCAAGATCCAGTCAAGGTCAAGGCCCATGGTGGGAGTGAGGGTGCAGCAGGCGGAGCAGCAGCTGCTGGAGTGGCCTACAGCTTGGGCAGGGGTGTCACACCCAGGATCACTATCAAGTCACTATTTCAAAATCCACTTCCTTATGTCAGCAAGTCTGATCATATTGTGGTGGGAGGTGGGTCACTGGGAAGTCCTGTAGTGCAGTCTTCCTGTCAAGACCAGCCCTCACACTAACAGAGGTCACCTGAGATAAGTAGAGGAAACTTTCGTGGAAATAGTCACAGCTGTTGGCTCCTTTTCAGTTCTATTTGTTGATGTATAGACCCACCCACATCTCTGGGACCTCATTTCCCCAAGAAGCCCTCCTAGGAATCCAGGTACAACAATGATGGAGAAGAAGGAGAAAAACACACCGCTGGGACCTTGAGGGAGGGCTATGCTGAGCAAAGAACATGTCTTGTGTTGCAGGGTGGCGATTCAGGATTCAGCCAAGCACTGCCACCGTCAATCCCCAGAGAGGCAGAGTGTGGTGGCTGAGCACTCAGGGACTTCAGATCCACAAAGAGAAGAAAGTCGTCAGGATGGGAGGGGAGGATATCCAATGCTAAACTGACGGAGGAAATGCTTTATTTGGGTGGCCAGAATGGGAAGGATGACATGTCACATTATGGGGTCTCAAGGCCTAGAGATCACCTTTCTTGAAACTGTGGGATTCTGCCACAAGCAGCAAGAATGAGTTGCAGTTACTGTTGTTTCCAGGCTTGCTGGCCTTCTGCACTGTGAGTCTTCCTATATGGCTACAGGGCCATTTCCATGGCCATGGAAAAAGGGAACTTGGTGATGAAAGTTTAAGAACCAGTCAGTGGGATTTACAGTACCAGATCTCATTGTCTTATTTGATAAGGATTTATAAAGGGAAAACAGATTTTTTTTTCAAATTTTTTCACCAAAGATTTATTGAGCACTAACTATGTACTATGCATTGTTCAAAGATTCTTATCCTTATGGAGCTTATATAAAGATGTCTTTCCAGGAAGCAAGAAAGTTTCAAGGAAGTAAGGCAGAAGCACTACAGAATGACAAAGGACAAACTGGAGATGGTAATCATCAGAGTACATTTTACCCAGGATCTAGGTAATCTAATATCACTGGCTTATGCATGAGATACCAAGATACCAAGTGAAGTTGGGGATTCTATTAAACAAAAACTTACACTAATTACAGTCTGTATATGGAAATAGGTAGCCTTTGAATATCTGTCAGTTCAGTTCAGTTCAGTCGCTCAGTCGTGTCCGACTCTTTGCGACCCCATGAATTGCAGCACGCCAGGCCTCCCTGTCCATCACCATCTCTCGGAGTTCACTCAGACTCACATCCATTGAGTCCGTGATGCCATCCAGCCATCTCATCCTCTGTTGTCCCCTTCTCCTCCTGCCCCCAATCCCTCCAAGCAGCACAGTCTTTTCCAATGAGTCAAATCTTCCCATGAGGTGGCCAAAGTACTGGAGCTTCAGCTTCAGCATCATTCGTTCCAAAGAACACCCAAGGGTTGATCTCCTTCAGAATGGACTGGTTGGATCTCCTTGCAGTCCAAGGGACTCTCAAGGGTCTTCTCCAACACCACAGTACAAAAGCATCAATTCTTTGGCGCTCAGCCTTCTTCACAGTCCAACTCACATCCATACATGACCACTGGAAAAACCATAGCCT
>SJYC01067937.1:0-53183 GCA_006408675.1 Madoqua kirkii
TATGACCAACCTAGACAGCATATTTAAAAGCAGAGACATTACTTTGCCAACAAAGGTCCATCTAGTCAAGGCTATGGTTTTTCCAGTAGTCATGTATGGATGTGAGAGTTGGATTATAAAGAAACCTAAGCACTGAAAAATTGATGCTTTTGAGCTGTGGTGTTGGAGAAGACTGTTGAGAGTTCCTTGGACTGCAAGGAGATCCAACCAGTCCATTCTAAAGGAAATCAGTACTGAATATTCACTGGATATGTTGAAGCTGAAATTCCAATACTTTGGCCACCTGATGGGAAGAAATAACTCCTTGAAAAAGACTCTGATGCTGGGAAAGACTGAAGGCAGGAGGAGAAGGGGATAACAGAGGATGAGATGGTTGGATGACATCACCGACTCAGTGGACATGAGTTTGGGTGAACTCTGGGAGGTGGCAATGGATGGGGAGGCCTGGCGTGCTGCAGTCCATGGGGTCGAAAAGAGTCGGACACGGCTGAGCACTGAACTGACTGAACTGAACTGTGCTAATAGGAACATTCTTCTTCCAGGCAAGTGACAGTGACTCAAGCAGCCCTTCCCACGGGATTCCTGTCCCCTACCAGGACCAGCTGGATGCTTTCCTTCCTCACCTAATTTCTGAGTAAATCTCTAAAGGTCACAGGGTTGAGGTTCCTCTCCTTGAGAGCTACCCATGGGAAGTCCAGCTGTGCCCTTGGAATGGCAAAAACCCGAGGAATCACAGGCATTTTAAGTCTCTTCAATCAATAAGCATGCTTTGCCCCTGGGCTGTGTGTGACTTGTGGAGTTTGCCGCTGGTCTACACTCTGCCCACAAATCTCAATGGAATGAGGCTTGGATTAGCTTTGAGACTGGAAACGTTGACAGGCCTAGGTCAATGAGGAATTGCTTTAGTGCTTACCATTCCAGAAATTACTCTGGTCTCAGAACCTCCCCCTGAGCCCCTTTAATCAGAGCGCCCATGGGTCCTGGTTCGCCAGGACCATCCTTGCTTATCCTTCCTGTCCCAGCGTCTTATCTTTCACCCTCAGTAGCATCCCCATTTGGAGAAGGCAATGGCACCCCACTTCAGTACTCTTGCCTGGAAAATCCCATCCATTCCAGAAATTACTCTGGTCTCAGAACCTCCCCCTGAGCCCCTTTAATCAGAGCGCCCATGGGTCCTGGTTCGCCAGGACCATCCTTGCTTACCCTTCCTGTCCCAGCGTCTTATCTTTCACCCTCAGTAGCATCCCCATTTGGAGAAGGCAATGGCACCCCACTTCAGTACTCTTGCCTGGAAAATCCCATGGTCAGAGGAGTCTTACAGGCTGCAGTTCATGGGATCGTGAAGAGTTGGACACGAAGAGACTTCACTTTGACTTTTCACTTTCATGCATTGGAGAAGGAAATGGCAACCTACTCCAGTGTTCTTGCCTGGAGAATCTCAGGGATGAGGGAGCCCGGTGGGCTGCCGTCTATGGGATCACACAGAGTTGGACACGACTGAAGCGACTTAGCAGCAGCAACAGCAACCCCATTTGCACAATAAGCAGTGTGATTGCCCTGTATCTAAGCCATCTTTGCTCAGTTTCACCTGAGGAAGTAAAAGAGGGGTTGACTAAAATTGGTCCAGAAGGGTCTCTTTAGATTCTAGAGAAAGAGGCAGAGGAGGAAGAGATTAACTTTCCAGTGCCTGTGGATTGAATGCTGGGGGCAGGGTTGTCTGAGAGAGATGAGAAAAGGACTGTAAAGATTTGGGAAGAGGGGCCTCCCTAGGTCAAGGGAGGGTGGGGGCCAAGTGGAATTTCTCCATCTCTGATGTTTCCAGGAGTGAGAAGGTGACAAGCACCAAGTCATGCATCCTCCAGAGGACATTCGTTCCTCACCTTGACACACCCCAAGTGCCCACCATCAACTCCCCCATCCTTCCACCTGCTAATACTTTCCACCATCAACCCCCCCATCCTCCGACCTGCTAATACTTTTAGCTCCCCAAAGATGACAGCCACTAATCCCGCAGACTCTCCTCTGACCCCTGCCACCCTGGTCTCATCCCTACAGCTGGTCAGGTTTCTCCTCACAGGTCTGTTGCACAAACCCTTGCCTCCAGCACTCCCTGCTCAGTCCGCTCCTCTTGATCCACTAAACAGCCTGTTTTCTCTGAGGCATTTGTTTCTCCTGTAGCTGCTCATCTCCCCGTCTGACCCTTGTGAAGAACCACCACGTGTCTAAAGAGTGGAAGATGCTGCTTTTGTGGGTGCTGGTCTAGAGACTAAACTCGGTCTCCTTCGTTCTGGGATTTTTTAAGTCACCACCAAAACAAGCAAACAACAATAGCAATGGCAAATTAAAAAAAAAAAAAATTGTCTGAGGTTTGAGAAATCTTGAGATACTCCTGACTGTTGGGAAGTTATAAGCATGTGATGAGCCTCCAAGGCCATCCCTCACCCGGGCCATGTCCTTTCCTGGCCTGTGTGCATCGGGTCCAGAGAACCCCTCATCTCTCGTTCCTGATAGGAACGGTGTAGGGGGATGGGTAATGTCACCCCAAATTCACGCCCACCCAGAACTTCAGACTGTGACCTAATTTGGAAATAAGATCTTTACAGATGTAATTTGTTAAGACTCTCAGGATGAAATCCTTCTGAACTGAAGGTGTGTCCCAGATTCAGCGACTTGTGTCCTGATAAGTGAAGGGAGGGAACTTACACACAGACCCGGGCAAGAGCACATATGCAGATAGGTGGGGGTGATGCTGCCTGGAGTCCAGGAGGCTAGGCGCTGTCAGAGCTGCGGAGAAGCAGCAAAGGATTCTCCCTGAGAGTTCTGGAGGGGAGTGCAGCCCTGCCAACACCTTGATTGTGACTTTGGGCCTTAGGAACTGTGAGAGAACGCGTTTTGATTGCTTTAAAGCATCGTGTGTGGTTCTTAGCAACACTAAGGAATAAACATACTGAGGATTCAAGGTGTCCCCAGTCTGCTGCTGTGGGTTCTGCCCTGGCCTTCAGGAACACCTGCTCTGGGGTCACCCAGAGGTTTTGTGAGCGGCCGCATGCTCTTGGTCACCTCTTGGGCAAAGCTTCCTGAACTGCCCTCTTTAGAAGAATGTCCTACAGTTTCACAACTTACCAGTCATTTGACCCATAAACTATAGTTTATTCACCTACAAAGTCTGGAGAAAAATAATACCTGTTCGTGGGATGGTTGTGGGGATTGGCTGGGACAACGTGTGTGCCAGGGCCCAGCCTGGAACAAAGCAGGTGATGAGGACTCCATCTCTCCCACCATCCTCCAGATCTCGGAACTTCTCTCATTCCCGACATTCTGCCTCAGCTAACTTACCCAGGGCCTCTCACTGGTCTGCCTGTCCGCTGATGGCATTCCTCTCCTCCCTCCCCTCCCTGCCCCACGCCTGGCACAGTTCTGCCACAGGGATTGTAACCTGCAGGTCGCACTTGCCCCAGTAAGAGCTGTCTCCCCGAAGAGTGTCTGCACTCCACACGCTCCACTTGGGGTGGCCTGGCCTCCATCCCAGTGAGAGAAGGAGCTTCCGTTGGAAGAGCTTCAGGGGATAGCACCCCAACCCACGCTGGACCTCCCCATCTCTGTCCTCCCCCATGGGGGCATGCCATGTGCCCCGCCTCTGTGCAATCTCCAGGTTTCACGCTTCAGTGTTTTCAGCTCTGTGCTGTCTTTAGGATTCTAACCAAGACTGGCAGAGTAGAACTAAGTCTCAAGCCCCAATTCTGAAACCAGATAAGATGGAAGTGTTAAGAAACAAAGATAGACCGTAAATGCACAGGAAGTGAACCTTGCATTTGGAGTCGAGAAATGACCAGACATTCCAGCCCACGGGCGGCCCTGCCCTCTGTCCAGCACCGAGGTGGGGGTTATGGTTCCCCTCTACTCATTCTTGAAAAAAGTGAAAGTGTTAGTTGCTCATTCCTGTCTGATTCTTGGTGACCCAATGGGCTGTGCCTGACAGGCTCTTCTGTCCATGGAATTTTCCAGGCGAGAATACTGGAGTGGGCAGCCATTCCCTTCTCCAGGAGATCTTCTCGACCCAGCAGACCCAAACTCAGGTCAGCTGCATTGCAGGCAGATTCTTTACCATCTGAGCCATTATCTGCCCTCAATATGCAGGTTTTTCCAGAGCCCAACTTCTTGCCCTTCAGATTAGCCCTACAAACAGGGGCCCAGAGTGCCTGGATGTGGACCACAGCATCCCATGAGGATGAACAAGAGGAAGCGGCATTGGTCAGAGAGGAGATCTATCATTCCATATGCGTGCGTGCGTGTGTGTGTGTGTGTATGTGTGTGTGTGTGTGAGTCATGTCCGACTCATTGTGACCCTATGGACTGTAGCCCACCAGGCTTCTTTGTCCTTGGGATTCTCCAGGCAAGTGGCTTGCCATTCCCTTCTCCAGGAGATCTTCCCAACTCAGGGATTGGACCTGGGTCTCCTGTACTGCAGGCAGATTCTTTACTGAGCCTGAGGGGTGGTGATTTCCCCAAATCAGAGGTAGATCAGTGAAGGGCAGGATACCACAGACACTCCTGGACACAAGCCCATCATGACACTTTTATTAATTCAGTCAATTTCAGGTTCAGAGTACAGCACTCCACCTGTAGGGAAGCTGAGAGAAGGTGCAGACATCCGTAAAGGAAGGAGATAAGAGAGAGAAACTCTTGAAGAACACAGACTAGAAAGACGTTAAGGAGAATCCAAGGCCATGATAGAGAATGACTCAGGATGCACTTTTGGAGCTGGCCTCAGGAATCCTTTTTCTTAACCTGAGGAAGAGAGGACGTCGTCAGGATACCAGGGACCATGAAACAGTAGGACTGGGTCAGAGGAAGCTGATTCTGGGGTCTGATTTTTGGGAGGGTTCTCCCTATCCTTCAAAGCTGCCTTCTGTCTGTGATGATCTCTGTACTTTCTCTCCAGTCTGGCAGCCCCACTGGGACTCCACGGTGATGTCAGGACACAATTCTGAGACCCGTCAGCTCCCCTGCATGATGCTCCACACTTTCCGTTCATCACCCTCTCATCCTGGCCCCTCCTTACCATGGCCATGAGCACCAGGGCGCTGACCAGCACAGCGTACAGGGTGGCCTTCCCCAGCAGGATCTCATAGAGGAGGGTGGCAGACAGGACGCCTTGCTGATAAGACGCTGTTGGCAGGAAGGGAGAGCAGGTAGGTACCTGTGAACAGGTATCTCTGGCCTCCTCCCCCTTTACACTCCCCCGCCCAACCAGTGTCCATGAGTTCTCTGTCTCTGGTTCCAGAGCAATGGCCATGGAGATGGAGACAAGGAAGCAGAGGGCTACTCACCGGAGGTGACGCCACAGTCTGAAAAAAAAAGGGGGAGGGAAATGGATGAGAACCTGCATCTTCTATACCCGATTCAAAGCTAAGCCAGCCTTCCTCAGTCCAATAGCTGGCAAGATGCTAAATCTTGCAACAACCACATGAACTTGGGAGTGGATCCTGCCCCAGCTGAGCCTTCAGATAAGACTCCAGCTTTGCCTGACATCTGATTGTAGCATCTTGAGATAAATGAGCCAGCTAAGCTATGCCCAGATTCCTGATACATTAAAACTAGGCAATAATAAATATGTGATATTTTGAGATGTTAAAACAAAACAAATAAATGAAAAAGACCTACTAAGCTAGCTTTTAGTCAGCACTGACCCTCAGGCTCAGAGCAGCTTCTGATCAGAGTCCCAGTGCTGCCTGTGCCAGTGTGGCCCCAGCATCCTCAGGGTCATGGAAGGAGGCAGCCCTGAAGGGGATGGGGACCCACCCCTGGCACCCTGAGCTGTGCAGGCGGGCAGGGAGGGGACCCACCAGCACCACTGAGCTGGGCTGAGGATCTGGATCCAGGGGAGGAGTTAGCCCGAGGAGTTGCCTGTCCACCCTCTTGCTGGGCTCCCCCACCTTCACTCTGCCTTCCTGCACCTCTCCCTGATCTCTCCTCTGTCGGCTCTGACTCCCTCCCGGCTGGCTCACCTGCTCTGCCCCAGGCCTCGGCGCTGATGTTCTGGGTGATGGGCTTGGGCCTGTCCTGCTCCTCCCATTGGTCCTGGTCCGTGAGCCCGTGGAACTGGACTTGGCATCGGAAGTGGTTGCGGGGGTTGTGCCAGAAGGCGGCGGTCACCCTCAGCCGGCTGCTCAGACAGTATTTGGAGTCATCCCGCGTGGGGTCCTCCTTGTAGGGCTCAGGGTCCGTGCTGACCCCCGTGGTGACCTGCTTCCTGTTCACCCACCAGGTCAACTCCACGTGGTCGGGGTAGAAGCCAGTGGCCAGGCACACGAGGGTGGCCTTCTGGGTCCGGGAGATCTCTGCTTCCGAGGGTTCGAACACAGCCACCTTGGGCGGGTGCACCTGGCTCAGATCGTCTGGAAGGACAGGGGTGGGGGCCAGGACCGGCCTGAGAGTGTGGTAGGGGCTGTGTCTGTGTAAGTATATGAGTATGAGAAGGCAGGGAAGGGCGGCTCAGGGTTATCCTACAATAAAATCAGGTAGCAGTATGTCCTGCTTGTTTGGGAGTCACCACCCCACTCCTCTGTTCTTGTTCTCCCTCTGTCTGCCTGTCCCTTGTACTCACCCTACGACAAGCCCGTCTCTTCTGTCTCTAGCCCCCTAAGGTGGCCTTACAAATGGCACTGCCTGACATCTGAGCAGTTTTTCTTCTTTCATGGTATTTGATTTCTTATTCAATAAGAAAAACTTACCTGTCTTTTTTCTCATCATAATTTGTAGTAGTTATTTAAATAGAGAGCTGGATTGGAACCAAAATAACAGAAGTCAAACTTGACAGTGACTTTGCCCAGCAACATGCCTTTAGACAACCCCTGAATGTCTCTGCATCATTTTTCCTGCTTGTGAAGGTAGAATCTCAACACTGACTGTCCAGAGTGGGGATGAAGATGGCCTGACATAAGGATGCAGGAAGCCTCTGCCATCAGCTGAGCTAGTTGTATGTGAGTCTGGGGGGCTGAGGAGTAGGGGGAATTTGAGTGTAAGGGGCTCATTATGAGGTTGGGGTTTTTTCTTCAAATGACAACATACAGATGGCATATTTTTGTGCACTCACGTGAAGACAGCCTTTTGTCTCAGAATGTACTCATGAGAATAAGAAGCTTTTTTCTTTCTAGTGTCTCACCAAATCGTCCTAGCCATTCCTCTGCCTCCAGGTACCTGAGTTGCCTCAGCTCAGACAGATCACAAATTCAAGCATCTTCAAATCCTTTGCCCCTTTGATTCCACATCTTCTGCTTTTCCCTACCAGCAAGCTTCCTAAATATGCATCTGAGATCATCAAGTAACTTCTGCTCCCAATTGTCTCGATCCAACTAAGCCTCTAGTGTGTGGCATCCTGGCGGGCCCCAGGTGAAGGCATTCCAGTTAAAGCCCCTGTGACCTTCTCATCTGATTGGCTTATTGCTTCTGGACCCTCTTGACATACATTTCATCTTGCTCTTTGCATTATATGGATTTTTTGGTTTATTTCTGAGCAACTCTGTTAAAGGGGAGATGTCTCAATCCAAAGAGATCTAGGTTAGGCTGGAAGAGATGAAAAAAAAAAAATGTTCTTGTGACACCACATTTCCATGGACTGGCTTCCCAGGTAGCTCAGTGGGAAAGAATCTGCCTGCAGTGCAGGAGCCACAGGAAATACTGGTTCGATCCCAGGGTCAGGAAGATTCCCCAGAGAAGGAAATGGCAGCCCACTTCAGTATTCTTGCCTGGGAAATTTCATGGACAGAGGAGCCTGGATGGGGGTGGAGGTGGGGCTACAGTCCACGGGGTCGAGAAAGAGTCTGATACAGCTTAGCGAGTGAACCATGATGACAACAACTTGACTTCAGGGCTGGCTTCCTGGGTGTGTGACCTATGCACACATATTCACTCCCACAGGGTCATCAGATCACCAAAGGACCAGGGCTTGGGACCCAGGTGCACCTGTTCTGAGGCCTCCTGCTCTTCTCCACCCTGGCTGATCACAGGAACCCAGCTGTCGCAGGGAACAAACACTTTGAAAGGAGCCCCACTGGCTCCAACCTAACCAGTCTAACTACAGACCTGCTTGCTGTTATCATATCATCCAGTAAACACCCAATACTGAGGGGTCGTTCCCCTCTGGAAGCTCAGTGTTTCCATCACCAGGCAACAGTGAAGATCCCTTTCCAGCGCTAAGATCCCCTTAGGAATGTTCCTGGTCTCAGCAGGAAAATATGTCTATTTGAATGTAGTTCCTGCACCATCTGGCTGTTTAACCTAGAAGACCTGGTGTGAGGAGGGGAATTTCAGGCTGGGTGGGGTGGGTAGGGGTGGGGGCGATGAGGGGGCTCCATATGATGAATAATGCCCCCAGTAGCCCTGGTTCCCACCCAGCCCGCGAGTGCTATACACACAGCCTGGCCGGCAGGGGTCCGGTCTTAGAAAGGAAGGTGTTTGAAACCTAAATTTCATTCCAAACTTCTACACAGTAAATCAACAAACCCCGCCTGCTTGGACTCCTTCCCTCCCTGCCTCGTGTTTATCTGTCTCTTTCAAGTCTGTTGCGTTTTCCTCCATCAGCCTTTTCCTCCCGGGCCATTCAGGGGAAGCTTGCATCTCCCAGCCTGGAGCCAGCTCTGCAGGGGGCCACCCTCCTGGACTCATTCCGGCCTCTTGGTGGGGGTGGGAGGTGGGGGTGGTGCTGGAGGGGCTCCATTTGGGGAGTAAATGCCCCCAGTGGCCCAGGTTCCCACCCAGCCCCCATGTGCTGTACACTCAGCCTGGCCGGCAGGGGTCTGAACTTAGAAAGGAAGAGGTTTGAAATCTAAATTTAAATCCAGACTTTCAAACAGTAAATTGACAAACCCCGCGTGTCTTGATTCTTTCCCTCACTGTCTTTTCACTCCTGCTTGGTCCTCGTTCAGCAGAAGCCTGCATCTCCACCTCCTAAGAGCGGGGCTCTGCAGTGAGCCCAGCATCCTGAGCTCCTCCGGCCTCCCCCTCTCCCTGTCTCATTTTCCCCTTTGCAGCAGCTACAACGGCTCTTACCCTTTCCCCAGCCCGGATCACCCTTTCTCCAATCAAGCCGGGCTCAGAGTCCTAATTAATCCTCTCTCCATTGCTCACCGGTCCCCAAACACCCCGGACAAAAAGAGACTGAAGCCCCCCTTGCCGCGTTCCCGGACAAGGGGCTGCGCCGAAAGGAAGGAAGTCCAGATTCACCTACGACCGTGAGCTTGGTGCCTGGGCCGAAATACTGCTCATAGGAGCACGGAGGAAGAGCCCCGCACTCAAACCCCCCACCCCCGCAGCTCCCAGCGGCTCGCGCTCGCTTCCCCATGCCCAGTGCTCAGCTCCAGGGCAGGGAGGGGACCAAATGCCCGGATCCGACCCGCCCTGACCCCGCCGCCTCCCGTCCCGCCCGCCGCCAGCGGCCGGCCGGCGGACACTCACCCACCACCGTCAATCGGCTGCCGGCCCCGAAGGTCAGGGCAGCGCCTGCAAAGCACAGCCCCAGGGCGCCCCACAAAAATCGAGGCGCGCCGCCCGCACTCACCTAGCACCAGGAGCCGCGTGCCCGGCCCGAAGTACTGGATCTGAGTCACGGCCCCCCAGCCCCGCGCAAAAACCCGCCGCGTATCCCCCCGGGTCCCCAGCTGCTTCCCGGCTCACCTAGCACCAACAGCCGGGTTCCTGGGCCGAAGTACTGCGTGTCTGTGCTCACAGCCTCAGGGTTCAGCATAAAAATGTAGGTCCAGCGACCCTACTGACATCTGATAGCCCCACTTCCCGTCTAGCGCCCCAGAACACCCCACTTACCTAGTACCAACAGCCGAGTGCCCCCTCCGAAATACAGAGGGGTATTGCTCACAGCCCAGAGGCTCAGGACAAAAACTAGCGCTACCCTCTCCGGATAGCCCGGACTCAGCCCAGGTCCCCACGAAGCCTGAGCGCAGCCCCAAAGGAGATGGGCAGCCTCCTGCCTTTCTGCAGCCCACCGGAGGGAACACTCAGGGACCCCTGCTGCCCTCCTTACCCAGCACAGTCAGCTTGGAACCAGCTCCAAAGTACAGGGGCTGTGTATTCACACAGCCCTGGGGACCCAGGCGCAAACTTTGCCTTCCCTGAGTGCAGCAGTGACAGGGTAAGGCATCCACTCTCTAAAAGTGAGAGTTCACGGTGTCATCTAGTCTGGGCATTCCACCCTCCCTTCCCCTGGAGAAGCATTCTTACCGAGCACAGTGAGCCTGGTCCCTGGCCCGAAGTGCTGCTCCCCATAGGAGCACAGTGGGAAGGGGCTGCCAAGAATTCCTCTCTCTTCCCCTCCTCCCCTGGAACAGTCTGGGGCCAGCTTCCTTCTCCTCCCTGGCTTCTCTCTCCTGACCTGCCTCCAGAACTAGTGGACAGGTGGTCTGAACATGAGGTCATCCCCTACTTTGCCGAGAATGAGCTTGACTTGGGGGCTGACATGGTGGTGAAGTTGGAAGAGGCACTGGAGGTAGAGGTTTTGCTGGACTGGGAAATGTTTCAGGCTAGACCTTGCCTCTTACTACTTCTGTGACCTGTAACCTTGGCCTTAGTTTCTCCATCTGAAAAATGGGATAATATCTTTCCCGCAGGATTGTTGTGCTTAATGAATTTTACACCTGTGATGCTTTTGAACTGTGCGCCGGAGAAGACTCTTGAGAGTCCCTTGGACAGCAAGGAGATTAAACCATCAACCCTAAAGGAAATCAATCCTGAATATTCATTGCAAAGACTGATGCCGAAGCTGAGGCTCCAATACCTTGGACATCTGATGCAAAGAGACGACTCATGGGAAATGACCCTGATTCTGGGAAAGATTGAGGGCAGGAGGAGAAAGGGGTAACAGAGAATGAGATGCTTGGAAGGCATCGCTGAGTCAGTGGACGTGAGTTTGAGCAAACTCAGGAAGCTTGGCATTTTGCATTACATGGGGTCGCAAGGAGTCAGACACGACTTAGCAACTGAACGACAAGTACTTTGTCAAAAGGCAAGTTTTATGGAAAGCACTGGTTCATGATCCCAGTCTGACAGCTTGATTCTTCGTGTTCCTTGGAAGCTGAGTGTGGAGCAGGGAGAGGCAGAGGTGATCAGAGTCCAGATCCTTGTGAGACCACAGAGGGACTTGCTCCAGGGACTTCTCCCAGCCACTCTCCCCATCTTAAACTGGGAGCTAGTTTCTAGGTGGGCTGTGTGGATCTATTTTCTGAGGCAGGGCTTTTTGTAAAAGCACTTCCTCTAACTGAATCATCGTGCCCCCCCCCAAAGTCCCACAATGTTACACTGTGATACAAAAATGTCCTCTCCTCTGGTGCCCCTCCTCCAACCACTGGGCAGAGGCAGGAAGTGCAGGTGGCAGAGGCTTGTCTGATTGAGTGGAGATAGACTTAAGGTACACTGAGGGTGGGGAGGGGCCTGGGGAAGGACAGGGTGCTAGTAGTGGGAGAGGGGGGCAGAGAGGCCCCTCCTGGAACAGATGCCACTCTGAGGAGCTCTCCTGTGTCATCAGGGCTCCCCTCTGGGACTCTCTGTGCTCAGGTGCAGACTGGCATTTATAGAGAGGTAGGTGGGAGGACCATCCACAGAGGTGACGTCAGCTCAGGGTGGGAGGACTCACAGCTCTGCACTTGCCCTTGGCTTCTTGGATGGGCCTGACTCCTCTCCCTTCTCTAGTGTACAGATGTTTAGTGCGAGTCTGCTATATGCCCGCCTCATGCTGTGGCAAGGATAGAGTCCACTCTACGAGCAGGAAGTCCCAACCTGCCTTTACAGACTTAGGACTGCCATCTCTGAACCTCTCAGCCAGCTGAGTGCAAGGACCTGAGTGCTGAGTGCAAAGACCTGAGTGCTGAGTGCAAGGTCCCTGACCCTGTGCTTTCCTATCCCATTCATACCTCTGACTCTCATGACCTCTCTCCCACATGGATCACTGAGACCAACTCTTCCTGTGAAGAGCTGGCTACCTTCTTAGCCTCTCCCCTGATGGTCGCAGTCAGAAACTCAGTGCTAGCTTCTGCCTGCATTTCAGTACACAGCTCACCTTGCTGCTGTTCAAGTGTTAAGTGTAGACACTGCTGCTGTATGTTAAACATTTCTACTCATGAATTATCTCCCCAAAGAATAGGGAAACTTCTTGGGGGCTGTGGCACAGTAATCTTTGTTTTCCTGAACGTTAATGAAAAACATTGCAATGACATGTACTTAATACGAAGTCTACTCTGCTGATGTACGTATGTTGACAAATATGTATGCATGCTTGTTGCTATATATGCAAACACTCGTGCTAGGGTGCATGCCTGCAATAGATTGAGGAGGCTGTGTGCTGCAGGCCTGGCGTGGGGGAGGCGGTCACTGTCTGTTGCCTGAAGGTGATATCTGCTCCTGAACTGAGTCACTTTAGGTGAGCTCTCTGATTTATTCATTTCTTTAAGATAATTTATTGGGTGAGTACACTGACCCAAGATACTATGCTATATCCCAAAGATACTGAATAAAATACTACTTGGTCCTTAAGGTGACCTTCAAGTAGGGGTGTCAGACAACAAAAGGGGTAGTTTCCATCAAGTGAGGTTAGCAACAGGAAGGAAGTGGGCACAGGGCACTGTGATAGCAAAACACAGAGGGCATTTCATGCAGTCTCATGGAGCAAGGGGCAAGGATGCTGCAGAGAAGGCTATTAGCTGGGGATGACGTCACGGCTGAGTCTGCAAGGATGAGGCGGAGTTGGGTAGGTGTCGTTCCAGGCAGAGGAGTGCAGGATGGCCTGAGAGCCAGTGGTTCAGAAGGCTCAAGGGTACAGGAGGGAGGGTGAGTGGGGACAAAGAGGTGGAGGACAATGGTGGGTCTTTTATACCATCCTGAGGACATTGGGTTGCATCACCATAGTGACCGTGTGACAATAAAGAGCTTTGGAAGGATCTCTAGAAATAGCAAGAGGGCTGACCCTTGTTTTTAGGTGCTTTATTTTCTATCCTCCCAGGTGGCTTCCTCCCAGGTACCTTGCAGGGCTCCCAGGCAGCCCAGTGGTAAAGAATCCGCCTCCCAATGCAGGAGACGTGAGAGACGTGCATTCGATCCCTGGGTTGGGAATATCCTCTGGAGTAGGAAATAGCACCCTACTCCAGTATTCTTGCCTAGGACTTATGAAGGACTGAGGAGCCTGGCTGGCTACAGTCCATGGGGTCACAAGGGGTCAAACACGACTGAGTGACTGAGCACAAGAGTGACTGGGGACATTTTCACATCTTCGTAATTCACCTGATTGAAATTTATAACTGGCTTTGTAACTTAGACTTCCCTGCTGGCTCAGATGGTAAAGCGTCTGTCCACAATGTGGGAGACCTGAGTTCAATCCCTGGGTTCGGAAGATTGCCTGGAGAAAGAAATGGCAGTCCACTCCAGTACTGCTGCCTGGAAAATCCCATGGACAGAGGAGCCTGGTAGGCTACAGTCCATGGGGTCGCAACGAGTTGGACACAACTGAGTGACTTCACTTCACTTTTGTAACTTAACCTGGAGAGACATCTGCTACTGAGAAGAGATTTCCAAGTCAGTGAGGTTTCTTCTCCCCAGGTGGAAACACTCTTTGGTGGTGAAGGAAGTCTAATAATGCTTTGGGTGAGAGAGCTGAAATGAGCACCATGGGGTCATGACCTTCTTTGGTGCACCTTTGTCCAGGCAGGACAGCAAGTTCCTAGAAGCTACACTGCCATTTTTCTAGACGGCTCCAGAGTAAGCCTCTCCCTTCACCAGGCACCCCCTTTCACACGTCCTTAAGTTTCCCTGACAAGGAGGAGCAGTGCCAGTCACAGGCTGGGCCCCTCCCACCTCCCACCTGAAAGGACTGTACTTTCCTTGACTATCTCCTGTTTGTACCCTGACTGGAGTCACATGGGACTTCAGAAATGGACAGAAGAGATATCTAGATACTAACAAGGCAGAGTCAAGCCAGAACAGGCCATTTTTATTGGTTCAGTAAGTTCACACCCCCTAGGGTCTCCCCTGGGTTAGGAAGATCCTGATCCTGAGAGTTTGGGGCACCCGCACATGGGGGTGGACGCTGGGCTGAGTCCAGAGATGAGGGCAGCTCTTCAGAAGTGCTGGGTAGGAACGGGAAAAGCAGAATTCCCATCAGGGCAGTAACAGGCTGGAAGCTGGCTTCAGGAATCTTTTCTCTTGACCTGAGGAAGAGAAGGTGTGAGGGTGACCAGGAGCCAGGAGTGCTGGGGACCGAGAGGAAGCAGGGTGTCCCACTGGCAAGACAAATAGCAGGTCTCCTCCCAACATCCGGCCATTGGGTTTTCTGGTGACCCCAGTTTCTCCTGCCCAGCACAGCTCTTTCACTGTGATCACAGAGGGGTAAGGTGTCTTCTGAGGCATGCGGGTGAACCCCTTCTTCCTTTCTGCCCACCTCTGGTCCTGGTGGGGTCTCTACGTTCCTAGGTCTGTGTTGCTGCCTTTCAAGTGTCACCTCCAACCTGCCTGCCCCATCCTGGCCCCTCCTTACCATGGCCATGAGCACCAGGGCGCTGACCAGCACAGCGTACAGGGTGGCCTTCCCCAGCAGGATCTCATAGAGGAGGGTGGCAGACAGGACGCCTTGCTGATAAGACGCTGTTGGCAGGAAGGGAGAGCAGGTAGGTACCTGTGAGGAAGTATCTCTGGCCTCCTCCCACTTTACCCACCGCCCCCCACCTCACAACCAGTGTCCATGAGTTCTCTGTCTCTGGTTCCAGAGCAATGGCCATGGACATGGAGACAAGGAAGCAGAGGACTACTCACCAGAGGTGACACCACAGTCTGAAAGAAAAAAGGGGGAGGGAAATGGATGAGAGCCTGCATCTTCTATACCCGATTCAAAACTAAGTCAGCCTTTTAGTCAGCACTGACCCCCAGGCTCAGAGCAGCCTCTGATCAGAGTCCCAGCGCTGCCTGTGCCAGTGTGGCCCCAGCATCCTCAGAGTCATGGAAGGAGGCAGCCCTGAAGGGGATGGGGACCCACCCCTGGGACCCTGAGCTGTGCAGGCGGGCAGGAAGGGGACCCACCAGCACCACTGAGCTGGGCTGAGGATCTGGATCCAGGGGAGGAGTTAGCCCGAGGAGTTGCCCTGTCCACCCTCTTGCTGGGCTCCCCCACCTTCACTCTGCCTTCCTGCTCCTCTCCCTGATCTCTCCTCTGTCGGCTCTGACTCCCCCTGGCCGGCTCACCTGCTCTGCCCCAGGCCTCGGCACTGATGTTCTGGGTGACGGGCTTGGGCCTGTCCTGCTCTTCCCACTGGTCCTGGTCTGTGAGCCCGTGGAACTGGACTTGGCATCGGAAGTGGTTGCGGGGATTGTGCCAGAAGGCGGCGGTCACCCTCAGCCGGCTGCTCAGACAGTATCTGGAGTCATCCCGTGCGGGGTCCTCCTTGTAGGGCTCAGGGTCCGTGCTGACCCCCGTGGTGACCTGCTTCCTGTTCACCCACCAGGTCAACTCCACGTGGTCGGGGTAGAAGCCGGTGGCCAGGCACACGAGGGTGGCCTTCTGGGTCCGGGAGATCTCTGCTTCCGAGGGTTCGAACACGGCCACCTTGGGCGGGTGCACCTGGCTCAGATCCTCTGGAAGGACAGGGGTGGGGGCCAGGACCGGCCTGAGAGCAGGCTGGGCGTGGTAGGGGCTGTGTGTGTGAATGTGTCTGTGTTTTCATGTATGAGTATATGAGTGTGAGAAGGAAAGGAAGGGGGCCGCAGGCTCATCCTAAAGTAAAATCATGTAGCAATATGGCTACCCAGGTGGCTCAGAGGGAATCCGCTTTCCAATGCAGGAAACGTGGGTTCGATCCCTGGGTTGGGAAGATCCCCTGGAGAAGGAAATGGCACCCCACTCCAGTATTCTTGCCTGAGAAATCCCATGGATAGAGGAGCCTGGCGGGCTACGCTCCATGGGATCGCAAAAGAGTCAGACACGACTGAGGGACTGAGCGTGTGCGCAAGCAGTATGGCCTGTCTGTTTGGCGGGTCACCACCCCACGCCTCTGTGCTCGGCCTCCCTCTGCCTGCCTGTGCCCGTACTCACCCTGCCACAGGCCTGTCTCCTGTGTCTCCAGTGCCAAAGGTGGCCTTACAAATGGCATCATCCAACCTCTGAGCAAATTCTCTTCTCTTACGTTACTGTTTTGTTATTCAACATGAGAAGCTTATTTCTCTACTTCTCACCATAATATATGGTAGTTATTTAAATAGAGCACCAGATGGAACATGAATAATAGAACTCGGAGCTTAGAAGTGGCTTTAGATAGTCTCTGGATGTCTCTGCATCACTTTTCCTGCTTGTGAGGGGAGAAGCCAATGCTGCCTGTCCGGAGTCGGGTGGACATGACCTGATCCATGGACGGCCAAAGCCCTGTCCTCTGCTGGGAGTGAGCCTGAGGGGCTGACCAGTAAGAAGACTTGGGGATAAGGAAGTTGTTCGATGGATGGTTTTTATTTTTTCAGATGGCAATGTACTGATGATATATTTTTGTGTACTCATGTGAAGACAGCATTTGTCTTAGGGCATACTCATCAGAATGGGAGGTTTTCTTTCTTTCCAGTGTTTTGGGTCAACCTAGCCATTCCTCTGCCTCCAAGTACCCCTGAGTTGCCTCAGCTCAGAGAAATTGCTGTCTCCCCCGTTGTTTTAAATTCAGGCATCTTCAACTTTCTTTGCCCCTTTGATTCCACATGTTCTGCTTTTCCCTACTGGCTTCCTAAGTATGTATCTGAGGTCATTAGAGCAATCTTGATACAGCTAAGCCTCTGGTGTGTGGCATCCCAGAGGACCCCAGGTGAAGGCATTCCAGTTAAAGGCTCCTTTGGACTTCTCATCTGACTGTCTTATGCTTCTGGAGACTCTAAACCTTGATTTTATCCTGTTCTTTGATTTGTGTTGATTTGTTTTTGTTTGTTTCTGAGCAATTCTGTTAAAAGGAAGACATCTCATTCCAAAGAGATGTAGTTTAGTGTAGAAGATTAAAAAAAAAAAGTTCTGACATTTGCTATTTCCATGGACGTGACTTAACTTCAGGGCTGGCTTCATGGGGGTGTGAACTGTGTAGTCACACAGGACCCCACATTTAGAAGGCACCCTCCTGCTTGATATAATGTGCTGGTGTCACCACTGTGAAATTCTAAATAATTTTTTAATCAAAAGCCCCTTCATTTTGCGGTAGCTCTGGGCTTTTTTGGTACTCATTCAGTAAAGAATCTACCTGCAACACAGGAGATCTAGGTTCAATCCCTTGATCAGGGAGACCCCCTGGAGAAGGGAATGGCAACCCACTCCAGTATTCTTGCCTGCAGAATTCCATGGACAGAGGAACCTGGTGGGCTGCAGTCCATGGGGTTGCAAAGAGTCAGACTCGACTAAGCAACTAGCACTTCCCTTCGAGTTCTGCCTTCCATCAGGCCGGGGCCCTGTGCTGCGCTTCCACCGTGTGACTGGGCCTCTGTCCCAAGGGCTTTGCTGGCGGCCCGGAGCTGAAATGGAAACCTCCTGCCTTGTCTCTGTTGCACTGGCTCCCTCAGGCTTTCTGGTTCTTCACCCTCCCTGCCTCTGGGGTTCTACGAGCCCTCCAGGGGCATTACAGAATTAACTCCTCTGACTACCTCACCCAGCAAGCACTCAGAACATACCGGGAAAATTACAGACGCATGTTTGAGCCATATGCGATGGTCCTTGTGACGCTGATGTGGTGGGCAGAAGGAAGCAGGACCTTCTGTACACGGTGAAGTACTGACTACATGGCCCCATGATGAGGAGTAAGTCAGTTTCCCCTCCCTGTTTGTGAGTCTCCGTGGGTGGGCTCACCCATGGGGTGCACCTGTGCGTGTGTCCTGGTGAGCTTTGGTGGTGTGTGCTTGGATGTGGGCTAGAGAGCCTCAGCCAGAACTCTGAAGTTTACCTGTCCTGCTCCCAGCTCACTTCTTACATATAGCCAGCCCTCCTCCCCATGCTAATCCTGCCCCTCCACTGGAACTGGGTTCCCCTGCTGCCCCAGTGACTACCTAGGGGAGGGTTAGGGGGGAGACCACTGAATTACAACAGGTCTGCTAGATACTCTAAGATGCTCCCCATGTAGCTACTCCTGTAGTGTTAGCAGTAGGTCTTGTTGATTTTCCATCCTAGGTAAGGTTCCCACAGATTCACTTGCCCAAGGTCATCAGATCACTAAAGAACCAGGGCTTGGGACCCAGGTGCACCTGTTCTGAGGCCTCCTGCTCTTCTCCATCCTGGCTGATCACAGGAACCCAGCTGTCACAGGGAACAAACACTTCGAAAGGAGCCCCACTGGCTCCAACCTAACCAGTCTAACTACAGACACCTGGCTGTTATCATAGCATCCAGTAAACACACCAGTACTGGGGGTCATTCCCCTCTGGAAGCTCAGTGCTTCCATCACCAGGTGACACTGAAGATCCCTTTCCAGCATGAAGATCCCCTTGGGAATGTTCCTGGTCTCAGCAGGAAAATATGTCTATTTGAATGTAGTTCCTGCACCATCTGGCTGTTTAACCTAGAAGACCTGGTGTGAGGAGGGGAATTTCAGGCTGGGTGGGGTGGGTAGGGGTGGGGGCGATGAGGGGGCTCCATATGATGAATAATGCCCCCAGTAGCCCTGGTTCCCACCCAGCCCGCGAGTGCTATACACACAGCCTGGCCGGCAGGGGTCCGGTCTTAGAAAGGAAGGTGTTTGAAACCTAAATTTCATTCCAAACTTCTACACAGTAAATCAACAAACCCCGCCTGCTTGGACTCCTTCCCTCCCTGCCTCGTGTTTATCTGTCTCTTTCAAGTCTGTTGCGTTTTCCTCCATCAGCCTTTTCCTCCCGGGCCATTCAGGGGAAGCTTGCATCTCCCAGCCTGGAGCCAGCTCTGCAGGGGGCCACCCTCCTGGACTCATTCCGGCCTCTTCCCGCCCCCACCCCAGCTCATCTTCCGCTTTGCCGCTGCTTCACCCACTTCAGGTCTCCCCGCAGCCCAGATCGCCCTCCTGTCTTTTTCTCCAGTCAAGCAGCTCTCAGAGTCCTAATACTCGTTTTCGCCATGGCTCACCAGGTCCCTAATATCTCAGGGAAAAAAAACAAAAAGACTAAAGCCCCCCTTGCCCTACCTCTCTGTTCCAGGACTATGAGAACCCCAATCCTGGCCCCTCATCCCTTGCAGAGCTGACTCCACAGGTGGACAACGTGGCCACACGCTCCAGCTCACCCAACCCATCTCCGGGGACAAGAGGGGCCGCGAATAGAAGGCAGGGAGGCGTTCAGATCTCACCTGTGACTGTGAGCCTGGTGCCGGCGCCGAAATACCGCTCACTGGCTCACAGAGTCCCAGTCCCGAAAGCAAACTCCTCAGAGCCTCGCTGCTCGCCCTCCGGGTCCCAGAGCCCGGCTCCAGCGCAGGGAGAGGACCAAGTGCCCGGATCCGACCCGCCCTGACTCCGCCGCCCGCAGCCAACGCGCGGACTCTCACCCACAGCGGCCAGCCTGCTGCCGGCCCCAGAGGTCAGGGCTGCGCCGGGGCGCCCCACGAAAAATCGAGGCGCGCCGCCCGCACTCACCTAGCACCAGCAGCCGCGTGCCCGGCCCGAAGACTGCGTCTCTGAGTCACGGCCCCCCAGCCCCGCGCAAAAACCCGCCGCTCATCCCCCGGGTCCCCAGAGGCGTCGCCGCTCACCTAGCACCGACAGCCGGGTGCCCGCGCCGAAGTACTGAGTGCTTTGGCTCACAGCCCGGGGACCCAGGACAAAAACCAGCGCTGCCCTTCTCTGATGCCTAGACTCGGCCCAGGTCCCCACCGCCCCTGAGCGCAGCCCCGAAGGGAGATGGCAGCCGCTCGCCTCTCTGCATCCCACCCGAGGGAACGCCCTGGCACTTCAGCTGCCCTCCTTACCCAGCACAGTCAGCTTGGAACCAGCTCCAAAGTACAGCTGCGCGGCGTTCGCACAGCCCTGGAAACCCAGGCGCAAACTTTCCCTTCTCCGAGAGCAGCTGGGGCGGCTCCAGCGCCCACTCCTCCAAAGCCAGGGTTTGGGAGGGTCATCTAGTCTGGGCATTCCACCCTCCCTTCCCCTGGAGAAGCATTCTTACGGAGCACAGTGAGCCTGGTTCCTGGCCCGAAGTGCAGCTCCTCATAGGAGCACAGTGGGAAGGGGCTGCCAAGAATTCCTCTCTCTTCCCCTCCTCCCCTGGAACAGTCTGGGGCCAGCCTCCTTCTCCTTCCTGGCTTCTCTCTCCTGATCTGCCTCGTAGTCTGAACATGAGGTCACCCCCAATTTTGCCAAGAATGAGCTTGACTTGGGGGCTGACATGGTTGTGAAATTGAAAGAGGCACTAGGGGTGAAGATTTTGCTGGATTGGGAAGTGTTTCAGGCTAGACCCTGCTTCTACTATTTCTGTGACCTGTAACCTCCCTGGCCTTAGTTTCTCCATCTGAAAAATGGGGTAATATCTTCCCCAGGGGGTTGTTGTGAGTGCTTAACAAATAACACAACTGCAAATACTTTGTCCAAGATCAAGTTTTGGAAAATCCCACTCTGATGGCTTGATTCTTCCCGTTCCTGGGAAGCTGAGTGTGGAGCAGGGAGAGGCAGAGTTGATCAGAGTCCAGGTCCCTGCGAGACCACAGAGGGACCTGCTCCAGGGACTTCTCCCAGCCGCTTTCCCCATCTTAAGCTGAGGGCTGGGTGAGCTGCTTGGGTCTATTTTCTGAGGCAGGGCTTTTTGTAAAAGCACTTCCTCTAACTGAATCATTGTGCCCACCCCCCCAGCCCCCACAATGCTACACTGTGATACAAAAATGTCCTCTCCTCTGGTGCCCCTCCTCCAACCACTGGGCAGAGGCAGGAAGTGCAGGTGGCAGAGGCTGGAAGTGCAGGTGGCAGAGGCTGGTCTGATTGAGTGAGGTGAGAGGAGACAGACTCAGGGTACACTGAGAGTGGGGAGGGGCCTGGGGAAGGGCAGGGTGCTAGTGGTGAGGGAGGGGGCAGAGAGGCCCCTCCTGGAACAGATGCCACCCTGAGGAGCTCTCCTGTGTCATCAGGGCTCCCCTCTGGGACTCTCTTTGCCCACCTGTGCAGACTGGCATTTATAGAGAGGTGGGTGGGAGGACCATCCCCAGAGGTGATGTCAGTTCAGGGCAGGAGGGCTCACAGCTCTGCACTTGCCCTTGGCTTCCTGGATGGGCCCGACTCCTCTCCCTTCACTGGTGCATAGATGTTTAGTGCGCGTCTACTATATGTCCACCTCATGCTGCGACAAGGATAGAGTCCACTGCACTCAGCACTCAGGTCCTTGCACTCACCTGGCTGGGAGGTTCAGAGATAGCAGTCCTAAGCCTGTAAGGGACCCAACCTGCCTTTACAGACTTAGGACTGCCATCTCTGAACCTCTCAGCCAGCTGAGTGCAAGGACCTGAGTGCTGAGTGCAAGGTCCCTGACCCTGTGCCTTCCTATCCCATTCGTACCTCTACCCTCATAACCTCTCTCCCACATGAATCACTGAGACCAAGTCTTCCTGTGAAGAGTCTGCCACCTTCCCAGACTCTCCTCTGATGATCCCAGTCAGAAACTCAGTGCTAGCCTCTGCCTGCATTATAGTAACTCGCACTGCTTGTATATTAACGCTTTCTATCCATGAATTATCCCCTAATGAACAGGGAAGGTTCTTGAGGACTGTGACTTGGATATCTTTATTTTCTTGGATGTTAACAGCAAACATTGCAGTGATATGTGCTTAGCAAGTTGTTGGCTATTCGGATGCATACATATACAGAGAAATATGTGTATATGCATGTGGTTGTATATGAGAGAGCCATGTTAGAATGCATGCATGTGTTGCCATAGAGATGGCTGTGTGCTGCCGGGCTGGGAGGGGGAGGGTCGCTGTCTGTTTCAGGCAGGACTGAGGGTGATATCTGCTCCTGAACTGGGTCACTGTGGGTGAACTCACTGATTCATTCATTGATTCCCAGATAATTTAATGGATGTGTACACTGAACATGGCTTTCCATGTGGCTCAGATGGTAAAGAATCTGCCTGCAGTGCAGGAGGCCTGGGTTCCGTCCCTGGGTCAGGAAGATCCCCTGGGAACGGGAATGGCAAGCCACTCTAGTATTCTTGCCTGGAAAATCCCATGGACAGAGGAGCCTGGCAGGTGGCAGTCCATGGGGTCGCAAAGACTGAGCAACACACACACACACACACACACACACACACACACACACACAGAACTAAGGTACTATGCCACATCCCATGGCTCCTGTAATAAAACACAACTTTGCCATCATGGAGTGACCTTCAAGTAGGGGTGTCAGACAAGAAAAGGTAGTTTCTGTCAAGTGTGGTCAGTGGTAGGAAGGAGGTGGGCATGGGGCACTGTGATAGCAACATACATGGTATGTTTCATCCCGCATCATGGAGGTGGCATAAGAGGCGCAGAGGCTTCTTATGGGGAAGATATCACTGGTAAATCTTCAAGGATCAGTAGGAGCTTACATAGTCGTCATTCCAGGTAGAGGACTGCAAGATGACCTGCGAGCCAGTGGCTCGGGGTTCAGGGTGATAGGAGTGAGGGTGAGTGTAGACAGACAGAGGACGATGGTGGGTCTTTTATGCCATGGTGAGGGCTTTGGCTCACATCGCCATGGTGACCATGTGACAGTAAAGAGCTTTAGAAGGATTTCTAGAGATAGCAACAGGGCTGATCCTTGGTTTTAGGGAACTTTATTTTCCATCCTCTGAGGACTCATCAGGGGACATTTTCACATTCACTTGAGTGAAATTTCTAACTGGCTTTATAACTTAAACTAGAAGACACATTTGCTACTGAGAACGGAGTCCCAAGTCAGTGACTTTTATTCTCTCCTGGAAACACTCCTTGGTGATGAAGGAAGCTGAGTCCCTCAGGGAGGCTGTGTAGGTGACACAAATGACCCAGAGCTTTGTTGGTCATGAGGTCATGACCACTTGGCAGGTAGACACACCTGTGCAGGTCAGCTCTACCTCAGAGCACCTTGATTAAGTAGGACAGAAAATTCCCAGAGTTAACATCAGCACTTTTCTAGACTGCTCCAGAGTAAGCCTCTCCCTTCACCAGTCACCCTCTTTAACACGTCCTTAGGTTTCCCTGACAAGGAGGAGCAGTGCCAGTCACAGGCTGGGCCTCTCCCACCTCCCACCTGAAAGGACTGTACTTTCCTTGACTATCTCCTGTTTGTACCCTGACTGGAGTCACATGGGACTTCAGAGATGGACAGAAGAGATATCTAGATACTCAAAAGGCAGAGTCAAGCCAGCACAGGCCATTTTTATTGGTTCAGTAAGTTCACCCCACTAGAGTCTCCCCTGGGTTGGGGAGATCCTGGTCCTGAGAGTTTGGGGCACCCACACATGGGAGTGGACGCTGGGCTGAGTCCAGAGATGAGGGCAGCTCTTCAGAAGTGCTGGGTAGGAACGGGAAAAGCAGAATTCCCATCAGGGCAGTAACAGGCTGGAAGCTGGCTTCAGGAATCTTTTCTCTTGACCTGAGGAAGAGAAGGTGTGAGGGTGACCAGGAGCCAGGAGTGCTGGGGACCGAGAGGAGGCAGGGTGTCCCACTGGCAAGACAAATAGCAGGTCTCCTCCCAACATCCGGCCATTGGGTTTTCTGGTGACCCCAGTTTCTCCTGCCCAGCACGGCTCTTCCACTGTGATCACAGAGGGGCAAGGTGTCTTCTGAGGCATGCGGGTGAACCCCTTCTTCCTCTCTGCCCACCTCTGGTCCTGGTGGGGTCTCTACGTTCCTAGGTCTGTGTTGCTGCCTTTCAAGTGTCACCTCCAACCTGCCTGCCCCATCCTGGCCCCTCCTTACCATGGCCATGAGCACCAGGGCGCTGACCAGCACAGCGTACAGGGTGGCCTTCCCCAGCAGGATCTCATAGAGGAGGGTGGCAGACAGGACGCCTTGCTGATAAGACGCTGTTGGCAGGAAGGGAGAGCAGGTAGGTACCTGTGAGCTGGCCATCTGTGGCCTCCTTCCCTCATAGCCCCCACCAGGGTCCATGGGGTCGGCATTCTCCAATTCCAGAGCAAAGATAATAGGAGATAGGGACATAGGAGGAGAAGGCCACTTACCGGAGGTGACGCCACAGTCTGAAAGAAAAAAGGGGGAGGGAAATGGATGAGAGCCTGCATCTTCTAAACCCGATTCAAAGCTAAGCCAGCCTTCCTCAGTCCAATAGCTGGCAAGATGCTAAATCCTGCAACAGCCACATGAACTTGGGAGTGGATCCTGCCCCAGCTGAGCCTTCAGATAAGACTCCAGCTTTGCCTGACATCTGATTGTAGCATCTTGAGATAAATGAGCCAGCTAAGCTATGCCCAGATTCCTGATACACTAAAACTAGGCAATAATAAATATGTGATATTTTGAGATGCTTAAAACAAAACAAATAAATGAAAAAGACCTACTAAGCTAGCTTTTAGTCAGCACTGACCCCCAGGCTCAGAGCAGCCTCTGATCAGAGTCCCAGCACTGCCTGTACCAGTGTGGCCCCAGCATCCTCAGGGTCATTGAAGAAGGCAGCCCTGAGGGGATGGGGACCCACCCCTGGGACCCTGAGCTGTGCAGGCGGGCAGGGAGGGGACCCACCAGCACCACTGAGCTGGGCTGAGAATCTGGATCCAGGGGAGGAGTTAGCCCGAGGAGGTGCCCTGTCCACCCTCTTGCTGGGCTCCCCCACCTTCACTCTGCCTTCCTGCACCTCTCCCTGATCTCTCCTCTGTCGGCTCTGACTCCCTCCCGGCCGGCTCACCTGCTCTGCCCCAGGCCTCAGCGCTGATGTTCTGGGTGATGGGCTTGGGCCTGTCCTGCTCCTCCCATTGGTCCTGGTCCGTGAGCCCGTGGAACTGGACTTGGCATCGGAAGTGGTTGCGGGGGTTGTGCCAGAAGGCGGCAGTCACCCTCAGCCGGCTGCTCAGACAGTATCTGGAGTCATCCCGCACGGGGTCCTCCTTGTAGGGCTCAGGGTCCGTGCTGACCCCCGTGGTGACCTGCTTCCTGTTCACCCACCAGGTCAACTCCACGTGGTTGGGGTAGAAGCCGGTGGCCAGGCACACGAGGGTGGCCTTCTGGGTCCGGGAGATCTCTGCTTCCGAGGGTTCGAACACAGCCACCTTGGGCGGGTGCACCTGGCTCAGATCATCTGGAAGGACAGGGGTGGGGACCAGGGCCGGCCTGAGTGTTGTCTGGGCATGGTAGGGGCTGTGTGTGTGTGAATTGAGAGTGACAGGGAAAGGGTCCCCTGCATCATCATAAAATTATGTATCAGGAGGTTCTGTTTGTTTAGGGGTCACCCTCCCAGTCTTCTGCTGTCAGTCACCCTCAACTTTGCCCTTCTTTCTCGGTTACCCCGTGGATACACACTATTGACTGCCTCCTGCCTCTCCCTAAGGTGGCATCATATACTGAGTTTCCTGCCTTTGTTTGAAATGTCTTATTCTTGCAGCCATGTAGGATGATCCATTAAGTGAGTATATCTGTTTTCTTCCTAGCTCAAATCCCTCTTTGGTGCATGACTACCTAATTTCCAGACCTGGAAGTAATTATAGGAGAGCTGAATAAGCCTGGATTTTGAGGCAGAAGATTCCTCCTAACAATATGACCTGGAAACCAGACTGACTGCATCTAATAATTATTTTTCTGTTTTTGCAGGGTGTATATGATTACCTGTTTGAGCAACAACACATATTAATTAGAATTAGCCATTCTTCCCTGGGATTTCCCAGGTGGCTCAGTGGTAAAGGACATGCCTGCCAATGCAAGAGACATAAGAGACGTGAATTGATCCCTGAGTGGGCAAGATCCCCTGGAGGAGGAAGTGGCAACCCACTCCAGTATTCTTGCCTGGAAAGTCTCATGCACAGAGGAGCCTGGCAGGCTAGTCTGTAGGGTTGCATAGAATCGGACACAACTGAAGTGACTTAGCGTGCATACATATTCTTCCCTAGAAAAGATACTTTTCCCGTTATAGCTGACATGCTTTTCTCTATATTATACTGAACCCGCCTTTTGTTTTGATTTTACATGTAACCTGCTTTGTGAAGCCTATGTGCCTTTGGCTAATCCTGTCTGATGTTTCAAACTGACTCCTACACGGGCGCTGGGTTGTGTGGGAGCTTGCCCAGGATTGTTGGAACCCCATGAAAGAAACTCTTATGAGGTTGAACCCCATCTTATTTCCAGTGTCCAGCAAACCTCCCTACCAACTTTGGAATCCTAGTTCCAGTCACGCATCATACTCAAAGCAGCAAAAGCGTTGAAATGAACAAACCCCAAAGTCCGAAGGCCCTTTCACATGCCTGACAGATGGGAGAGAATTTCTGAAATTGTTGGAAGGCAGGCCTTCGTGTGAGATGTGGAGGAATAAAGTAAAACCAGAAAACTCATCTACCTTTCAAGCACTGAGACCTCTGTTTAGCTCTGTTCTGGGAGCGAGTTTGTGGAGCAGAAATGTGGCAAACTCAGATGTCTCCACTTTATCCAAGTTCAAGGAATGTTTCTACTGAGAAAACTGAGCCCCGTTTTGGAACAAGACAGTCTGTGACAGAGTGAGGATCAACAGGAAAGAGAGGGACGGTGGCATCCTCTGAGTCCTCTACAAAGATCTGCACGCGATTTGTCGCTGCTGTTCAGTCCTATCCGACTCTTTGTGACCCAATAGACTGCAGCACGCCAGGCTTCCCTGTCCTTTGCTCTCTTCCAGTTTGCTCAGACTGGTGTCCACTGAGTCAGTCAGTGATGCCATCCAACCATCTCATCCTCTGTCATCCCCTTCTCCTCCTGCCATAAGGATTTAGTCCCTTACCATTTCAGAACTCCAAGAGACCACCATTATCATCTCTATTTTATACTTACATCTCAGAGGGCCTGAGCCAGTTTAGGTCACTTTGCAAATTGCACGAGAGCCCCTCTTCCCCCAGAACTCATGCATTTTGAATCCCGATGATCTGTACTTTCCAACTTCCATCACGCTCCCTGGCACGTGCTCCCATCTGCAGGGCAAAGCCTGCTCCAGCTGACCTGTCTGTAGGAGCTCGGTGACCCATTCCTCTAGCCGTGTGTACAACTCCAGCCCAGACCCACCTCACCCTTGCCCGCTTCCTCCCGAGGGTGGTGATGGTGTGTTAGTGTTTAATCATGAGCCACTGACTCCATTATCTCAGCACAGACCCTGAGGTTTGACACAATGGGGTCTCCAACCTATTTCTCCTCCTTCCGCCTTGTGTCTTGCTAAAAGGGTGGAAGTTTCCAGTTGTAACAGCTTGTTCAGACTTACCTTCTCTGACCCCCACCAAGAGCAGTGCTCGCCAGGGACGCTCCTGCAACCTCGAGGGATGCTGTGACCTGGGCCTCTGCCCTCAGGGCTCAGGAGTCCCCTCAGACCAGCTCAGTCTCACCAAGCTGCTCCCCCACTGCCTCCTGGTTTCTTAAACCAGCTCAGGATGACACACATGGCTTTTGGAGACTAGTGGAGGCAGAGAAAGGATGAAGGACAAAGGACAAGGAAAGCAAGGACAGGGTTCTGAGCTGGAGGGAGGTGCTGCGGGTAGTTTTTAACATAGAAGACAGAGCTATTCGCTAAAAGGGGGTCAACAGTGCAGGATCAGAGTTAGAACGGGGTGGGAACGGAGACCATCAGATGAGAGAGGGAAAGCAAAACAGCACACCTGCGAAAACAGGAGCAACGAGAGGAGTCCTGGAGAAGAAGAGCGAGACCAGGGTGGAGACAAGCGCAGCTCCTGGGAGCCCTGGGCCGGGGCCACCGCAGACGCGGTGCAGCAAGCTGCAGGAGCCCCCTCAGGAGGGACGGCGGCTCTGACCCCTCCACACCCTTGTACCCCGCTTCCTGCCCGATACCTGTCACGGTGAGCCTGGTGCCGATCCCAAAGTGGAGGGGCGAATTATAGGCCCACAGCTGCAGGTGGCTATGGCGAAAACCCCAGAAACCTCAGGCAGGGCAAAAGTCTTAGGTCCTCAAGAGCGGGAACGTCCATTTTTCCCCTGTCTGTGTTCATGGTGCTAGACCAGAGGGATGCCACTAGGAGAAAGGCCTAAGCACACTCTGGGGAAAGCGGGGAAAGAGGAAGAAACTTTGGAGGAGCCGATCCACACGTGTAAGAAGGAGGGGTGAGCTTAGAGGTGTGAGGAGGCAGCTTGTGGGCAGAAGACTCAGAGGAGAAACAGAGGCATCAGCCAAGCTGCCTCTAAAGCGAGGGCAGGGGGCTTCCCTGGTGATCCAGGGGTTAAGAGTCTGCCTGCCAATGATGGGCACACAAGTTTGATCCCTGGTCGGGGAAGATTCCATATGCTGCGGGGCAACTAAATCCATGTGCCACAGCTACTGAGCCCAGATGCCTAGGCCCGGGGCTCCACAAGGGGAGAAGCCACCGCAACGAGAGCCCGCAGGCCACAGCTGGAGAGCAGCCCCGCTGTCTGCAACTAGGGCAAAGCCCGCGTAGCAACAGCGACCCAGCACAGCCACAAATAAATGAGATTAGTATTAAAAAAAGAGATGGCAGACCCAGCTCCTCGGAAGCCCCCTGGGGATCAGAGTTTAACTGACCTTCTTCCATCAGGACAGGGAGGAGAGACAGACACTCCAGTCCCAGAGACAATGACCCTAGCTCCCGGGTCCTGCGTCTTACCCAGGACAGAGAGCCGGGTCCCGTGTCCAAAGTACTGGGCCTGGTTGTTCCACAGCACAACGCAGGTGTGGCAAACCCCAGAGTGGCTGGCAACATGGGCCCTTCCTTCCAGAGACGACCTTCCCCCCCCAGAACTTCTGGGGGTTCTAGCACCTTCTCCTCTGACCCGTACCCTCAGCCTTTTCTCTGCTGTGTTCTCAGTCCTGGCCTTCGCTAAGGGGAATTTCTAGAACTCCAGCCTCACAGCACACCATCCCCAGGGAAGACCTGTACTCACCCAAGACGGAAAGCTTCGTCCCGTTGCCGAAATAGAGTCTTTCATTAGTCACACAACCCTAAAGCCTGATAGGGAAACTCGCCTGCACCTCCAAATCCTTCCTCCCCCGGTTCACCTGCAGCTCTCCTGTTCCCTTCCTTAGAACTTTAACTCCCGGGGGTGGAGGGGGTTCACAACCACACGTGTGTGACTCGCCACCCGCCTCTCCTGTGTCCATCTCCTTTCTGCATGCGGGAGAAAAATGTTGGGACTGACAGCTCCGGGGCCAGAGGTTCTCCCATCTACCCCTTCTTCGAAGGACATCCTCCAGGGAAACAGGAGGTGGACAAGGTGACCCATTTCTAACTGAGAGTACTTGCCTCCCGGTAGGGAAACCAGGCTTAGCCGAGCCCGCCCATGAAATTTCTGGAGATGGAGGCTGCCCGCCTCATCAGGACAAGAACTCACCAAGACAGGAATCCAGATCTTTCTGATAAACACGCGCTTTAACCTAGGCACCAACACGGAGGCTCCATCTGGACTCTGCCCCTCCCTGCAGGTTCCCAGCTCTCCAGTGCTGGCTGGCTTACCTACAACAGTGAGCCGTCTTCCCTCCCTGCCAAAAGAGGATGTCTCCAAAGCCAAGCCTCCAGGATTCATTTCAGAACCTCTCCTCCTCTGCTGAGCACGGCCGGGATTTGGGGAGAGGTGGGGGCATTCAAGGATCTCTTCCGTCCCAAAGACACCAGCCCCCTTCAAGCACCCCGCATAGCCTTCCAGAGCTTTCCAGGGCCCCCGGACCCTGGGAGCTGGGTTATCCTTTTCTTCCTACGTTCCCCGGGAGGGAGTGCTCCCTCATGGTACCCACCTGGAGACCCCGGCCTTACCTACAACCGTCAGCTTGGTCCCTGGGCCGAAGTGATAGTCATAACACACCAGAATACAGCGACTCTACAACGCACACCTGGGAGCCGCCCTCCCCTCCGAGGGGCCAGGAAAGGCCCGGACTGTGTCTTACCTACGACCGTGAGCCTGGTGCCTTTTCCAAAGAAAACCTCAGTGTTCACACAGTGAAGTGGAGCAAGGAGGAAAGCAATTAGAGGCGGGCAGAGCGGACAGGGTCTGCGTTGGTGTCTGGTGGACTCTGGGACTGGGAGTCCTCTCCTGTGCCTTATGGATATTGCATGAAAGAATATTTTTGACTCTTGACTCTCGGGGCCTCGGAGCATGGGCAGAGTCCATCCACAGGGCCCTGCGCCCCTATTTTGATTCTTCCTGAGGGTTCATCACAGGGATGTGGGCCTGGGGAGGCGGGCAGGGTCCCAGATACCCATGAGCATCCATGGCGGGGGTGCTGGCATAGTGCTGACTTCTTGTTTCATAGAGAGAGTCACCTCCCATGCACCTTCCCACTGACCCTGCCCAGGGCAGGGAGCGGGTAGTGCGGGAGTGGGATAAAGGGTCTCCCTGAGTCCTTCATCCATGAGGCCACAGAAGCATCTTCTTCCATCTGGCCTTTCTGCCTCGAAGCTTCAGCTCTGATCCAGACCTGCCCTGCTCCGTGGTTTTGGCTTGACAGGTAAATGGTGGGGGGAGGTGGAGGCCTTGCAACCCAAGCCACCCTTGGGCCAGTGACCCAGGAGAAGAGCGAAAGACGATGGGCACAGGGACAGGCAAAAAGGTTTTTGTAAAGGATTCCCATAGGGCTGAATCACCGTGGCCCCCCTGTCCCCACAACGTTACAGCTTTATACAAAAACGGCCCCTCCCATGGGCCCGCCCCTCGGAGAGGGAGTCTGGGAGGAACCACCGGAGTTGCCCCTCTGAGGGCATTGGAGGGCGAGGAGGTGACATAAGCACTCTGGGTATGTGGTGCGGGGCGGGGACCGGGTGGGGGTGGGGCACCAGTATAGACACGGCCAGGGGTCCCTCCTCACCTCGTGTCCTTTCTTCAGGACCTTCTCGGATCCTCCGAGCTGTGTGCCTTTGTGTTAGGCCTGGTTTCCCCAGTATCCTCTCCTCTGCAGCCCCTTTTATCCCCGGCCTGCCCCTGATGTCAGGCACCCAGAATCACACCTTTTATCTGAGAATGCGGTCCCACAGAATCCAGACTCTGCCCGTTCGGCCCAATTTTGAACCTCCAGGGTGGTCCAGAGAACAGGTCACCAGGTACACAGAGGTAGAGCTTTCCCAGGGGTAAAGTCATAGCTGAGAGCTGTATTTCTTTTCTTTTTTTGCATTCACTTTAAAAACATTTTTTAAAAACAATTGGAGGATAATTGCTTGACAGTGTTGTGTTATGTCTGCTGTACAGCAACGTGGATCAGCTAAAGCTCAGCTCAGTGCACTGCAAAGAGCTTGACGGTGCGATGGGAAAGGTGGGAGAGCTGTGTGTCTAATCAGTGAGTGAGGGGGGAACCACCTGTGTCGTGGGCTGCCTCACTTCTCACTGCGGACTTCAGACATCAGGGTTTGGTGAAGGGCTTTCTGGGAAACCGAGGCGGAGAAAGGGATGAATACAGCCTCAGGGACGTTTAAAGGCAATCTCTTGGTCACGTGATCTTACTCAAGGTCTTCTTCCTCTTTTTTCCCTAAAGAGCAGAAACATTTTAAACTTTTGCCAGATATTTGATTTTCCCTGCACAAGATGACCTTGAAACTGAAACTCCTGTTGAGTAGTCTCGATCTCATTTCACTAGATGGCATTCCTTCTGTGGCCTTTCAGACTATGACTCAATGTCTAGAAGCAAAAAAGACAAACTTGACCACATGATGATAACACTTGCTGGGGGAACATACATAGAATCAAAGATAAATGACAATATGGGGAAAGCATTAGCAGTTCTCATCATGAGGGCTGATCTCATGATGATGAACTTCTAGAAATCAATAAGAAAATAATCTAGCATGCAATAAAAATGAAAAGGTTCTGAAGAAACGATCCAAATGGTGCTTAACCATAGGGGGAAAAAAAATCTTACCATGATAAATGCAAACTAAAATGGCATTGAAATGTCAGTTTTCACCAATTTGATGACACAAATGGTGGAAGACCATCCTATCACCCGGCTTCCCAGGTGGCGCTAGTGATAAAAGAACCCTCCTGCCCATGCAGGAGGCAAGAGAGACGAGGGCTGGATCCCTGGGTCGGGAAGAGCCCCTGGAGGAGGGCACGCCAGCCCACTCCATTATTCTTGCCTGGAGGATCCCAAAGGCAGAGGAGCCTGGCAGGCCTACAGTCTATAGGGTCGTAAGGAGTTGGACACGACTGAAGCAACTTAGCACGCTTTGACATGCTAAATAATACAACTCTTCATGGGATCAATCTGTAACTATCTATAAGTATTATGACATGACTTAGTGACTAATACCATCACCACCATAAATAACACAAATGTTCTTACTTTTTCACCCAGAAATTCCACCTTTGGGAGTGTACCCTGTAATTACTTTTGCATACAAATGAAGACAAGTGTGTAAAATATTTGCATAATTTGGAATAGCAAATGACTGGGAAAAACTCAAGTACCCATCAGTAAAGGACTGGGTAAATAAATTGTAACACATTCACAAAACAGAATATTATTCAATACTAAAAATGAATGAACGTGCTTTATGCTGATATGGAAAGCTTTATAATATATACTATTAACTGGATTAAAAACAAGTGGTAGAATAAGGTTTCAATATGCCACCTTTGTCTAACAAAGGAGAAAAATAAGAATTATAGTTCTGTGCGTGTGTTTGATGCTACATGAAGAAATACTGGAAGTTTACAAAAGAGATGGGTAAAAGCAATTACCTGTTAAGAGTAAATGGAGGAGATAGAAGCAGAGTGTAAGTAAAATTGACATTTCTCAGTGTCAACTTTGTAGTGTTGATTTTTGAGCCATAGATAGTGATTTTATTTTAAATAGGTAAAAGAGCTTACTATTTTATGTTAAAGCAAAACAATAAAATTTTAAAAGAAAAACAACAAAATACTACTTTAAGTGATATTTTGAAATCTACCACTGTAAAAAAAAATACTTGTTTCATTTACAAAGTCATGTTTTTCAAAGAACAGTTTATATAAGAAGCTGTTTCTTGGTACTGAATTTGCTGAATGAATCTCCAGTCACCTAGGAGCCTGGTGAGAAACACATATTTCTGAATAATCCCCAGGATGTTCAGAGTTCCAAGTCTCTGGGTTTATTCATTTGTATTTAAATAAACAATTAGGCACAAAATTGCCCTGGATTAATTTACTCCCTAAGTTAGAGTTTCCTTTTGACCTGGGGACTCTCATGCCGACTTAAACTTACAAAGAATACCACCCTGCCTTGGTTCCACAGCCACCTTTTGTTTTCATGGGCATTGTCTCAACTTTGTCACACTTAGTAGCTCAAGAGCACACGAAGCTTTTTGTTTGGTGAAAGGAGTTTAGACAGGTCAGGCAGGTGCCACGTGAAGCATTTCTTCATCTTCGACAGCAGGGGGCAGCCTTTCCTCATTTTTTGGTTCGACTTAACCGGCTGCACTCAGTGTGGCCACTTGAGGGGGCAAGAAGAATGTCACAGTGCTCAGGGGACCCAAGGGAAAGCTTGCTGGTTACCTGTGTGCCTTTCTCAAGGTGGGTGTTGGGATACAGGGAGGAGACCCGCAAATAATATCTATGTGCAATTTTTTTAAACTTTTGCACGCGAATTGATCCATTTTAACCCAAATTTTGTCTCCTAATTTCCCAGATGTAACTGAAGTCTGGAGAGGCTAAAGGGTCCCCCAAAGTGGCAGGAGACAAGGAGAAAGGGCTGGAACCAGCACTCCAGCCTCCTCATTTAAGATCTGGGACTCTCCTAGGTGCTGCTCCTGAGCCCTGGGGCCCTACTCCTCAGGCAGTCTCACCTCCAGTAGCCAGACTGAGAGCTCCCTCCCATGCCCTCTGCTTCAAACCTTGGGCGAGTTAATGGATTTTTAAAAAACCTCCAGTCTCCTTAACTGCCTGCAATGAAAGAGACTCAGGTTCCCTGGGTAAGGAAGATCCCCTTGAGAAGGGAATGGCTACCCACTCCAGTATCCTGCCTGGAGAATTCCATGGACAGAGGAGCCTGGCAGGCTACAGTCCATGGGGTCACAGAATCAGACCCGACTGAGAGACTAACGCTAACACTCCTTAACTGTAAAATGGCAATGATGATGCTAAAATAAGACCTACCTTATGGAGCTCTTGTGAGACATAAATAATACATCTAAAGGTTTATTGGGCTTCCCAGGTGGCGTTCGTGGTAGAGAACCCACCTGCTAATTCAAGAGACTTGAGACTTGGGTTCGATCCCTGGGTTGGGACGATCCCCTGAAGGAGGGCATGGCAATCCATTTCAGTATTCTTGCCTGGAGAAATCCATGGATAGAGCAGCCTGTGGCCTATAGTCCACAGGGTCATAAAGTGTTAGACACGACTGAGCGAATGAACAGCAAAAGGTTTGTTGGGCTTCCCAGGTGGCGCTAGTGGTAAAGAACTTACGTGCCACAGCATTGTTTATAATAGCCAGGACATGGAAGCAACCTAGGGATAAGAAAGCTGTGGTACATATACACAATGGAGTATTACTTAGCCCTTAAAAAGAATAAATCTGAATCAGTTCTAATGAGATGGGTGAAACTGGAGCCGATTATGCAGAGTGAATTAAGCCAGAAAGAAAAACACCAATACAGTATACTGACACATATATATGGAATTTAGAAAGATAGTAATGATGACCCTGTATGAGAGACAACAAAAGAGACACAGATGTATAGAACAGACTTTTGGCCTCTGAGGGAGAGAAAGAGGGTGGGATGATTTGGGAGAATGGCATTGAAACATGTATACTATCATGTAAGAAACGAAGCGCCAGTTTATGTTCGATACAAGATACAGGATGCTTGGGGCAGGTGCACGGGGATGATCCAGAGAGATGATATGGGGTGAGAGGTGGGAGGGGGTTTCAGGATTGGGAGCTCGTGTACACCTGTGGCTGATTCATGTCAATGTATGGCAAAACCAATACAGTATTGTAAAGTAGAATAAATTAAAAATAAAATTAAAAAAAAAAAAGAACTTACCTGCAAATGCAGGAAACATAAGAGACTTGAGTTTGATCCCTGGGTTGGGAAGATCCCCTGGAGGAGGGCATGGCAACCCACTCCAGTATTCTTGCCTAGACAATCCCATGGACAGAGGAGCCTGGCAGGCTATAGTCCATGGGGTCAAAAAGAGTTGGACACGACTGAAGTTAGTGTGCACACATGCAAAAAGGTTTGTCATTTGCCTGCATGTAGTTAGTCAAGGTGTTGGTGACTGCTGTTTTCACAGACAGTACTGGTCTAGGGCTCTCTCTACCACATTGGTTCCCAAGCTCTGACATCCACCAGGATGCCTTGGAAGTCTTGTTAAAGGCAAGGTGCTGGGCTCCGTCTAAGAATTCCTGACTCAGTAGGTCTGGGGTGGAGCCTAATAATTTGCGTTTCTCCTAAATTCCCAGGTGATTCTGGTCCTGCTGGTCCAGGGACCACACTTTGAGAACTGTTCTTCTGGAAGGCCTTTTCTTCAGTATATTTCCTTCTTCTTCTAGCTCATACTTTGTTCATTCAGCCCCTGGCTGCCTATTATGTCTCAGCTGTTGTTTAATCAGTAGACACACGAGGATGAGTAAGACAAGACGTCGTCTATAAGAAGCTCATGGTTGAAGGCCACGTGCGTGGAAGAGAATGAGGACTCCTTACTCAGACCAGAGGGTCATAGCGCCAGTGCAGGGGTGTGGGGAAGAGAACGGGGAGCAGGAAAAGGCAAGGGCTTTTCTGAAGAGGGTGAACAGGTGGGCGGGCAGGGTATCGTGTTAAATGGAGCAGTAGTGTCCAGAGCTGGAGGTCAGAGGTACACGGCATGTTGGAAGGACCCCCAGCACTTCTGAGCCCTGGGGCACTGCAGGGGAAGGGAGGGGTGAGGAGACCCAGGCTGGAAAGGCAGGCAGGGCCAGAGCGGGAAGAACTGTGCGTCTCTGTGACGAGGAGCTTGGCTTCTACTTCCAAAGCTGTGAGGCATCCGGAAAGGCATTAACCAGAAATAAAGTGTTAGACACGACTGAGCGAATGAACAGCAAAAGGTTTGTTGGGCTTCCCAGGTGGCGCTAGTGGTAAAGAACTTACGTGCCACAGCATTGTTTATAATAGCCAGGACATGGAAGCAACCTAGGGATAAGAAAGCTGTGGTACATATACACAATGGAGTATTACTTAGCCCTTAAAAAGAATAAATCTGAATCAGTTCTAATGAGATGGGTGAAACTGGAGCCGATTATGCAGAGTGAATTAAGCCAGAAAGAAAAACACCAATACAGTATACTGACACATATATATGGAATTTAGAAAGATAGTAATGATGACCCTGTATGAGAGACAACAAAAGAGACACAGATGTATAGAACAGACTTTTGGCCTCTGAGGGAGAGAAAGAGGGTGGGATGATTTGGGAGAATGGCATTGAAACATGTATACTATCATGTAAGAAACGAAGCGCCAGTTTATGTTCGATACAAGATACAGGATGCTTGGGGCAGGTGCACGGGGATGATCCAGAGAGATGATATGGGGTGAGAGGTGGGAGGGGGTTTCAGGATTGGGAGCTCGTGTACACCTGTGGCTGATTCATGTCAATGTATGGCAAAACCAATACAGTATTGTAAAGTAGAATAAATTAAAAATAAAATTAAAAAAAAAAAAGAACTTACCTGCCAATGCAGGAAACATAAGAGACTTGAGTTTGATCCCTGGGTTGGGAAGATCCCCTGGAGGAGGGCATGGCAACCCACTCCAGTATTCTTGCCTAGACAATCCCATGGACAGAGGAGCCTGGCAGGCTATAGTCCATGGGGTCAAAAAGAGTTGGACACGACTGAAGTTAGTGTGCACACATGCAAAAAGGTTTGTCATTTGCCTGCATGTAGTTAGTCAAGGTGTTGGTGACTGCTGTTTTCACAGACAGTACTGGTCTAGGGCTCTCTCTACCACATTGGTTCCCAAGCTCTGACATCCACCAGGATGCCTTGGAAGTCTTGTTAAAGGCAAGGTGCTGGGCTCCGTCTAAGAATTCCTGACTCAGTAGGTCTGGGGTGGAGCCTAATAATTTGCGTTTCTCCTAAATTCCCAGGTGATTCTGGTCCTGCTGGTCCAGGGACCACACTTTGAGAACTGTTCTTCTGGAAGGCCTTTTCTTCAGTATATTTCCTTCTTCTTCTAGCTCATACTTTGTTCATTCAGCCCCTGGCTGCCTATTATGTCTCAGCTGTTGTTTAATCAGTAGACACACGAGGATGAGTAAGACAAGACGTCGTCTATAAGAAGCTCATGGTTGAAGGCCACGTGCGTGGAAGAGAATGAGGACTCCTTACTCAGACCAGAGGGTCATAGCGCCAGTGCAGGGGTGTGGGGAAGAGAACGGGGAGCAGGAAAAGGCAAGGGCTTTTCTGAAGAGGGTGAACAGGTGGGCGGGCAGGGTATCGTGTTAAATGGAGCAGTAGTGTCCAGAGCTGGAGGTCAGAGGTACACGGCATGTTGGAAGGACCCCCAGCACTTCTGAGCCCTGGGGCACTGCAGGGGAAGGGAGGGGTGAGGAGACCCAGGCTGGAAAGGCAGGCAGGGCCAGAGCGGGAAGAACTGTGCGTCTCTGTGACGAGGAGCTTGGCTTCTACTTCCAAAGCTGTGAGGCATCCGGAAAGGCATTAACCAGAAAGCGAACAACTTACAGGACCCCTCTGAGCACAGGCTTAGAAGACTGCAAGGAGGTAAGTGCCCCTTAGGAAGTGCTGCAGGCAGGGGATGAGCTGAGAGATCTGAGTAGCAGAGCTGACAGACGCAGCTGGAGGGCCGTGAGGTAGGGGAGAGGAAGCAGGGGTTGGGCTTGGGGGCTGGGCAAATAGAGCCCAGCTCCAGATCTGTCATTTGCTGGACAAGGGATGTGGGTGAACTGACAACCTTGTCTGAACCTGTTTCCTTGTCTGTATCTCCGGAATAATAAACACTGCAGAGGTAGAGAGAACTAAATGTGAGAGTGCCTATCAAGGACTCAGGAGCGTGTTCGTATTATCACGTGGGAGGAACAGAAGGCAGGTTTCTCAGGAGTGGGAGGGAGAGAGACCCAGGGAGCTCTCATCTCCCTCAGACACATGAGCTGGTCCTGGGAAAACGGGCCAGCGGGGCCTCCTGCTTCCAGCGGGGAACACACTCTGGGGACACGGAGGGGACTCGGGAAAGGCCAAGATGATTGGCAGGTGCTTCCCTAGGCCTGGGGACTGGTAAGCAGAGATGTGGGATCTCACAGACCACGCCCCACATGTGTACACGTGTGCATGCATGTGCCCACATCAGCCCCGCATTCATGACCCAGAGATAAACCAAGGCAGATGCAGCCTTTCTGGAATGAAGTTTCTCCAGGGACCCCTTCCCCGATGATAGTCTCTGCCTTCCTTCTCTTTATATGTGGGCCTTCCTGGGGCCTCAGATGGTAATGGGGGAGACCCAGTCTGAGTTGGGAAGATCCCCTGGAGAAGGAAATGCTCCCCACTCCAGTCATCTCGCCTGGAAAATCCCATGGACAGAGGGACCTGGTGGGTTACAGTCCATGGGGTCACTGAGAGTCAGACACGACTGGGTGACCTTCACTTCTGCTGTTTCCAGTGTGCCCCAGAACACATTTGGGAAGCGGGCACATCTGTAAGGAGTAGTGCCCTATTTGGCCTCAGGTGGCAGGGTGTTTCTCAGCGTAGGGGTGGGGGTTGATGAAGGAGGTGCACACCTGGGCAGGTAGAGAAGTCATTTATTAGCATAATGAGGCAGGGGCGGGGCTTTACTGTTGGCGGCAATGGTCTCCTGAATCCAGTCCACGTAGTTGCAGACCTTGGTGTAGACCCCAGGCTTGCCCTTCTGGGCACAGCCGTAGCCCCAGGACACAATGCCCTGGAGCTCTCCGTTGCAAGCCACAGGGCCGCCAGAGTCACCCTGGGGAGGAAGTGATGAGATAAGCTTTACAAACAGAGAAGAAACAGGAGCCACACACAGTCCGAACTTCACAAGACCCTGTTCCCATTGGCTCTGGGCCCCAAGCCCTTCTCACTGTCAAGAGAGGCCACAGTTGAGCCTCGCTCGTTTCTCCAGGGGACGGACCATCAGCCCACGGCCCTGGGTGTTCACGTCCTGCCCCAAGGAGGCTGCCACATCTGGGCAGGCGTCTCACCTGGCAGGAATCCTTGCCTCCCTCCAGGAAGCCAGCACAGACCATGTTGTTAGTGATCTGTCCAGGGTACGAGGCTTCACATTCGGCGTGACTCAGCAGCGGGGCCTCCAGGCATTGCAACAGGTCCGGGTAGTTGACTTTGAGGAATAAGAAGAGATCAAGGAAAGGAAAATGTGGGTTAGGATGGGATGGAGGATGGTAACCCAGGGCTGAACACTGAGGGCGGCCAGGAGAGGTCCCCAGTGAATATTGAGTTTCAATTCCCAGCAGGCTCGCTGCGGACCCCTCTGTAATGGTGCTAAGAGCAAAGGCCAATCTGTACTGTCTTTTGATTCTTGGGCTCAAGTCTGGAACACTTGTCCCTGTCTGGTACCCAGCACAGAGTCCTGTATGTGCAGTCGGTACTTGATGGGAATTTGTAGGTTGGAAGCAAAGACTGGAACCGAGCTCAGGCGATGCTCAGTTCTGGGCAGTGTGGGTAGGTCAGAGGGTGAAGACGTGAGGGTCCCACTCACCGCCACTGCTCAGGGTGTTGCCCCAGCCGGAGATGAGGCACTCAGTGCCCGCGGAAGCACAGGCACTGGGCAGAGCCAAGGTGGACACCCGGGCATTGATGACCGCAGGCGTGGAGAGTTTGATCAGCAGGATGTCGTTGTCCAGAGTCCAGCTGCTGTACTTGGGGTGGCGGATGATCTTGGACGCATCGATGAACTGCTCACCACCCTCCACGACGTCAATGTTGTATTCTCCCAGCCTCACCTGGATGCGGCTGTTGAGGGTAAGCACAGTTAAGGCCTTTTTGTCCACAGGCCCACGTCTCCTATGGGTTTTCCCTGCTTGCAGGTGGGGGTGTAGGAATGTCAAGGGCTGTAGAGGGGTGGTAGGTCAGTGCAGGTGTGAGACGACAACCTCCCTGCTTCAGGGGGCCTGGCAGTGGAGGAGGGATGTGGTGAAGGGGTCTGGCTAGGGACCATCTCTTTTCCAGCCGCCTTTCCCACACCCCTCACACATTCAGTGCCCAGTGCCCTGGGTGCAAATGCACCATTTCAACTTCCCCAGACATCCTTCAACCTCTGCAACCCTGCAAGCTACGTGCAGTCACTTTTGCTCCCTCCTTCCTTGATCTGGTAAGGGCCACCATCCTGTGTGATCTGTCTGTCTGTCTGTCCATCCTAACTCTTTTACTCGTGTCTGACTCTTTGTAGCTTCATGGACTGTAGCCCTCCAGTCTCCATGGGATACTCTAGGCAAGAATACTAAAGTGGGTTGCCATGCCTTCCTCCAGGAGACCTTTCCCACCCAGGTATCAAACCTGCGTCTCTTACATCTCCTGCACTGGCAGGTGGGTTCTTTACCACTAGCGCTCTCTGTGGTCTAATACAGCACTTCTCAAAGGGCAGCCACAGGACCTGCACCATCCGTCACCTGGGAACAAGTTAGCAACTCAGATTCTCTCTTCTGCCCAGACCCCTGCATCAGGGTTTCTGCAGCAGAAGCCCTTGAGGAGGGACCCAGCGACATGTGTTGTAACAGGCCCTCCCGGTGATTATTACATGCGTTCAGGTTGGAGAGCTCTTGCTTTTGGCAGCGATTCTCAGTTCTGCCTGGGAGTGTAGAATTGCCAGAGGCAGAGACTGTGGAAAACTCACCAATATTCAAACTCGTCCTAAGAATTCTGAGTTAAATAGGAACTAGGAATCATAATAATTTTTTAAACAACAAAAAAAAATCTTACAAGGTTTTAACGTGTAGCCAACTGGCAAAGATTATTTGTGTGAGATCTTTCCCCGCTTTTCCCGCTAGTTATTCCCACCTTCAAAGTAGTCTGTGCCTACTTTTTATAGGACTTTCCAGACGGCACCAGTGGTAAAGAACCTGTGCCAGCCAATGCATAACACCCCAGGTTTGACCCCTGGATGGGGAAGATCCCCTGGAGAAAGGCATGGCAACCCACTCCAGTGTTCTTGCCTGGAGAGTCCCATGGACAGAGGAGCCTGGCAGGTGCCCCTCTTCACCCACAGCTCCTGCCGAGTCAGCTGCCGTTGCCCACTTCTTCTCTTCCCCGTCATCATTCTGAGCTCTGGACGGACCCTAGTGCTTCCAGAGGGCCCTGGGCAGTGGGCTCAGTCATCAGGGGCCCAGCACTTACTACTGGTAGCAGTGAGCCGCGGACACCACCCACTGGTCACTGATGAGGGAGCCCCCGCAGAAGTGGTAGCCAGCATTCAGGGACACCTGGTAAGGGACGGAATTCTCCGCGCAGGTGTAGCCCCCGACGATCTTGTCGTCGTCGTCCGAGGGGAAAGCCACTTGAGTGGAAACAGGGGAGGAGAGGCTGATTCAGCAGGAAGGTGGGGCCCTGAGCCCCGTGGCTGGACCCTGCTAGTTAGGATTCCTGACCGAGCACAGGGAGGAGAGGCAGGCCACCAGGGAGCATCCCTGGCTGGTCTCACAGTGGGTAGTTCTCCCAAGTCACTGTGTGTCTGCAGGACACAGAGCTAGGCCCCTGCAGGGGCCCTGGCTCACACTTCCACTGGGGGCACCAGGGCAAGGACAGTGAACCCCCCTCACGGTGCACTCAGCATCGTAGGGTCTGAATGCGGTCCTCTCACCCACTGGCTGCTTCTCTCCCTTTTATTCTTCACTAGTCTACTCCCCGCTGAAGTTTCAGCCCCAGTTTGTCACGATGGGTTGGCCTCACTAGGGAGATGTGGCTGCAAAGCCTTGGCTTTGCTGTACCAGCTCCTCCCATAGCTCACACCTGAGCAGGCACCCTTTGCAAAGGATAAAGGTGGTTACTGTTATTGGCCAATAGAACAGTGATTCGCAGCTGTGGCTATACATCTGGGAATCTTAAAACTACTCAGGAAGCTTAAAAGGTCAGTGCATGGGTCACGCTCCCAGACCAATAAACAGGACTCCGCCGTGAGTCACCTTCTATCTCCCCAGGAGCATCCGAGGCTAGAAACAGCTCGAGTGGAGTTACCTACGGTTATCACGGCCAAGCCTTAAGGCCTGGCTCATTTCACAGACCGTCTCCACCTGGTTTGCCTTTCTTGCCTCTCCCAACAAAGCCCCGAAATGGATGGACGAGAAGGATGGGAGTGGAACCGGGCAGAAGGTGAGAGAGTGAAGGTTAAAGAGAGCCCCAGAGTGGGAAGGAGGGGTGCTGGCCAGGGAGGGGAGTAGACACACAGGTAGAACAGGAGAGGCCGGAGGAATGGTGAAGCGAGTATCTCTGCCAGGAGAGGGGCTAGTGGAACCCGAAGCGATGCGTGGGACTCACCAGCAGCTCCCACAAAGGCAAGGATCAGCAGGGGATGCATGGTGGAGAAGTGTGCTTGAGTGGCTGATGGTGAGCCTTTATACCTCCAGAGGAGAGGGAGGGGGTGGAGGGGGACCACCCCTCCCAGGACAAACACACCTGCAGCTTCCCTTGTCCTGGACTCTTGCATCAGTTCTGCTGTGTTTGGCCACTCTGCAGATTCATGACTTCTGGGTGATAAGGAAACTTACTTTATGAGGACACAGAGGAAGACTAGCTGGCTCTTAGGAGGATATTCTGGGGTGAGGAACACAGGGGAAGCCAAGACCCTGCTTCCCACAGCTGAGCCTTCTTAAACCGAGTGGATGATGGAATGAGGAGGAAGGGAAGGCAGAATGACCTGGACCCTGGGGATCCTCTGACCTCATGGAGATTTACTCAACTTACTTTAAGGAAGGGCTGATATTAGTAGCAAACTTGGCAGCCTGGTATCCTGAAGTCCCATGAGAGGAAAGAAGTCTTGCCTATGTCATACCTGTACACAAAAAGACCCTGGTCAAGTCTAAACTACGAGGTCAGAAGGTCAAAGCCCAAGCCTTAGGCAGCCAGGACCCCAACACCAAGAAGTCATGAGATGGGAGAGGCAGAGTTTCTTGTTTGTCTGGGCCTTCAAGCTGGCTCTCCTTCCCACCAGAGCTTGAGGGGCTGGGTCGGGGAAGGCATCTGGAGGGAGGAGAGGCCAAGGATTAAGGAGACGTTTAGGGTAACAAGAGACTGGTGTCGTATTCCTCCTCTTCCTCGCTGTCAAGACGCTTGTCTCTCTTCGCTCACACAGCCTTGGGTTCTCTTTAAGCAGCCTCCTGGTCCACCCTGGGAGCCTGCACTAACGGTGATGAAAATTGCCCCCACCTGCTAGGAGCTGACAGCCTGAGCCAGAATTGCATGTTCCGGATCAGATTTTAGAAAAAAGTTTAGAACAATGGTAAATCTCGGTCCTTATCAGAGAATCAGCAGGAGGTAGAGAAACTGGCGCAAGATAAAGGTTGAGAATGTGCGCATGCGCTCAGTCAATCCGACTCTGCAGCCTCATAGACTGGAACCCACCAGGCTCCTCTGTCCATGAAACTGAATTAAAAACAATGTTGAAGGTTGGGGGGGGGTGGAATTCTGGAATTTTCTTTTTCTTTTTTTTTGATGCCTGTCAAGATACAATCTTGTAATTTACTGAGGCACCACTTGGCCAGGAGGGTATAGAGATGTAACTAGTGTCTGTGCTGGAACCTAACCTTGTGAGGCAGGTCGACAAGCTTCCCATGAAGAGGCTTCTCCTGCTCACCTCCTCTGAGCTCCGGGCTCCTGATGGGCAGGAGTGGGCAGAGTCTATATAGGTACTCTCGGAAAGGTAAAAATGAGTGAATGTTTTGAAGGTAGTGGACAGAGTCAGAAAAGCTCAGAAGTCTGGTGGCAAGACAGGAAGTATGCTGCAAGGACAGAGTAAATGGAAACAGAGTGAACAGGGAGAAATGGGGGTGGGGTGCGGGCGGGCTCTTGGGTGGAGAGAGACCCACAGGGTGTCTTCCGGTCTGGTGCTTGGCACAGCCGGAAGCCAGCTTCTCCACGACAGGACACCCACTCCTCCGAGCTGTACACCCGCTAATCCCTGATGGACTCCTCTCTAGGTTGCAATACTGCTGTATTTGTATAGGGCCCAACAGCTTTTAAAGAGCTTTCACACACACGCAGTGGTGGTATGCTGATTTTCCTTTGTGTTGAGTTTCAAGCTTCCCTTTTCATGTTTTCATCATGAGGTGTGCAGAACAACATTATTTCCTGTTACAGAGGCTGAGACCAGGCGTCAGAAAGGTTCCGTCTTGTCTGAGAACATAGACCTAAAAATGGCAGAGCTGACCTCAAGGCCTCCGAGGACAGGGAAAGCACTGTGAAGTGTGGGAATCACTGCAGATGGCAGCTCAGGGGTCAGGCCAGGGAACAAACTACATCCGGATGCCTCCTGATGCTGGCTTCCCTGACAGAGAAAGAAGCTTGAATTAACCTGGCACCTGGCCTCCCCCCCGCCAGCCCCACCTTGCCCTGGCCTTGGGCCCCTCTGGGCCACGTCAAAGGCAGGTTGTACTCACCCAGGTTGTGGAGCCTTCATCACAGAGGCTTTTCTTTGCAGAAATATCACAAAATATGCTATTTTGTTTTGCCCCCTTGTCATGGGGTCTTCACAAGAAGCCTGGCTTTAGAGGATGAGAAACGTCACATCCATTTCCTTTCCCAGCCTGTGGTGTGAAGGTGGGGGGCAGAGGGGGCCGGCCCATATTTTGGGCCACCATTCTGCTCAGATAGAAAGGTAAGAGCCTCTGTCCCCTCTCTGTTAGAATGACTTGGTTCACTGCTAATGGCCTTATGTTGCCTAAACTCAGACACTTTTCATAGAGCTCTTCTCCACGGCAGTCCACATGGCTAGGCAGAATTTTCTGTCTTCTGAATCCTATTTATTGACTCAGTGTATTAGTTTGCTAGGGCTGCCATAATAAAATAATGGCAGAAGTGCATCTTCTCAGTTTGGGAGCTGAGAAGTGCATGATCAAGGAAGGTGCTGATAGAAGAAGCTTTTCCTATATCGAGTCATGGAGAAGTCATTCTGGCTTATACATGAGTTAACTTGAATTTTATACCAACTAAAACAGCCTGTCCAGCATGCACTGTATGTCTGCTTTACTTAGTAAAGAAAAGGGCACACTGACCGGAAGTGAAAGACGTCTGTGTTAAAAGATAAAGTGCCTCCCTTCCTGGGACACCGGGGCTGGTGCTCCTTTGATGACATGACTCCCTTCCCAGGGGCCAGTGCCATCCTGACTCACCGAGTTCCTGCTGAGCTATTTTTCCAAACCTGGAGGGAATGTATTTCTGACTTGCTTAATGTTCTTTGTTCTGCCTAGATATAAAACTGGGCTGAAAACCCTGCTTCTCTGGAGCAGCTCCTCAGAGTTGTCTTAGAGGCTGCCTTTCGGGTTCTAGGCTTCAGTTTGGCTTAAATAAAACTTGTTTCTATTCCTATTTCAGATCGTTTATTATTTTTGTCAACAGTGTCAACAGGGTTGTTTCTCCAGGGGTCTCTCCTTGGGTGGCCGATGGTCATCTTTTCACTCACTTCACATGGCCTTTCCTCTGTGGGTACCTCCCTAGTGGCGTTCCTTATATCGTTTATATCCTAATCTCTTCTGATAAGAACAAGGTCAGATTGGCTTAAGGGCCACCTTAATGGCCTCAATTAAATTATTTCTTTAAAGATCCTATTACATTCTGAGGGACTGGGGGTTAGGATTACAACATATGAATTTTGGAGGAACACAGTTCAGTCCACAGCACTAAGGAAATATTTACCATGTTCTTGTGATGTTCCTGTAATTTTTCTAACCTGTATGGAAAGAGCAAGGAAGATAATAGTAAAAGGTCCTTTCTTTAAATAGCATCTGGGTGTATTTACAGACTTCCCTGGTGGCTCAGCAGTAAAAGAATTCACCTGCCAGTACAGGAGATGCAGGTTCAAACTCTGGGTCAGGAAGATCCCCTGGAGAAGGGAATGGCAACCCACTCCCATATTCTTGCCCATGAACAGAGGAACCTATCTGACTACAGTCCATGGAGTTGCAAAGAGTTGGACACAACTTACCAACTAAACCACAACAATGTGTAATTATGCATGTGCATGTCCACACATATTGAAGGAGATATAACTGTGAGAGGCAGACAGTACATTAAAAACATATATCTTTATATAAATGATGTGTATATAATATATACAGTTGATCTTTGAACAAGATGGAATTTGAACTGCACTGGTCTGCTTATACATGGAATTTTTTTTCAGTAACTATTGTAGTGTTACATGATTTGAGATTGGTTAAATACAGGACGTGGAACTTCAGATAGGAAGGAGTGCCCACAAAGTTATATGAGGATTTTCAACTGTGCAGAGGGTTAGTGTCCCTAATCTGTACCTAGTTCAAGGATCAGCTATTTATATCAAACTATAATGATTAATTGATTATATTCCAATGATTAGATCATTGGAAAAGACCCTGATGCTGGGAAAGATTGAAGGCAGGAGAAGTGAACGACAGAAGATGAGATGGTTGAATGGCATCTGACTCGATGAACAAGATCTGGGATTTGGTGATGGACAGGGAAGTCTGGCAGGCTGCAGTCCATGGGGTCACAAAGAGCTGGACATGACTGAGTGGCTGAACTGAACTGACTAATGATTAGGCATTATTAAAATAGGATAAAGTGATAATAAATGTGAGTAACTGGTGGCTGGGTCCACAGGTACTATGTGAGCATAGAAGGTTAGGAAAGCTCTCTCTGGAGAGATGGTATTTGAGTTGAGACCTGGATAACAAGATGTCAGCCCTGTGAAAGTGGGGAAAGGAGTGCTTTCACCATTCCCTGCCCAGTCTACAACAGAAATAAATTGACACAGGGACTTCCCTGGCGATCCAGTGGTTAAGACTCCACACTTCCAAAGCAGGGTCGAGGGTTTGATTCCTGGTCAGGGAACTGAGATTCCACAGGCTGCATGGCACAGCAAAAAAAAAAAAAAAAGAAAGAGACAAATAAATTGACACCTACAATGACTGCTTTTTAAATTACCCTATCATTTAGCATATAGATACTTCACCTTGGTATTAATTTTAATGTAAGAAGTTGTATTTAAAGGAGGGTCATTGATACACTGCAATATTCTAATAAGTTAATGTAAGCTCTATCTTTTGACATGGCATTTATGAAATATTGTTGGGTTAAGAGAATGAATTATAAAATATATATATTATATAATCTCATTTAAATAGTGATTTGAATTTTCCTTAGTTTAATAATCTGTGTATTTTATACTATGCATTAATTTTGTTAAAGAAATAGTTAAAATAAAGAGAAATAGTCACAATAATAAATAAAAATTTCCCAGAGAGGGCAATACTTAATCTTAAGGATGGAATTGTTAATGGTAAAATGTCATGTATCACAGTGAGAAATAAATTTAGATATTAATTAAAATGTGTGTTTTATCTCTACCAGGCACAGTGCTGTGTGGTTTACACAGAGGACTTCATCTCACTCTTAGGAAAACCACATTCCTTGTATTTTTGCACCATTATTATCCTCATTTTATATATGAGGATATTATATATGTGAATATGAGACTGTGTAACTTGTTCAAGGTTACACCTGGTGATGAAGCAGGGGAGCCACGTTTTAAATTCAGGTCTGCCTGAGGACAGAGATCAAGTTCCTAACTGCAGTGTTTTTACTGCTTCTTGGGAGAAAACTTTGCCATCCTATAGGAGGGGGCTCACAGTCCAAAGCTTCTCTATAGGTGAATTTGCCCACTTCCTAGGGAAATGGGAGCAGGAAACAGGTAAGCCAGAATTTTTGATCCATTCGATCAAACAGGTGCACATATAGATCCTGGTGACCAGGAGAATCAGCAGGTGTAGAAACTGGCAGAGACTCACTGGACCACGTATAGCGCTAGGCGCATGATGGGAATCTCTCCTTCCTTGAGCCAGGATGCAGGAAGAGTACACGCTTAGTGAAACAGCAAACTACAAAGCTAACCTCTCAGGCAATTGACAAGGACTATTATTTTTCTTGGTCTTGGCTTCGACTGGAGAATTATAAATAGTTTCCTCTGAATATTCATGGCCAAAGAGTAGTCAGCCCAATGGGGTTTTGCATAGACTCTGTATGGCCATAAAGATGGACACTGAGAATTACAAAAGAAAACATCATGTCTATTGCATCCCAGTTGCTTGACCGAGCCAAAAATGTATATTTCCTGGAAAGCCTACCTTTACTCTAAGATTTAGGGGATTCCCAATGATAAATTTATAATATCAAATTGCATAATGCATAAGAAGCCACTCTGAGTGAGAGGCAGCAGAAACCACCAGAAAACTGAGGTTGGCATGAAAGATAAAAATTCCAAGTAGAAGTTTAATTTTCTTCATTGCTCAGTTGTGTCCAACTCTTTACGACCCCATGGACTGTAGCCAGCCGGACTCTGTCCGTCAGGGTTCCCAGGCAAGAATACTGGAGTAGGTTGCCATTTCCTACTCCAGAGAATCTTCCTGACCCAGGCTTTGGACCTGCCTCTCTCGTGTCTCCTGCATTGGCAGGTGGATTCTTTACCACTGTGCCACCTGTCCTTAGAGAAATAAAATGCATGTGGAGCAAGGTTCTTTAAAAATGACTACTCATCAGGTTTCCCTTGCGGCCCAGTGGTTAAGAATCTGGCTGCCAATACAGAGGACATGGGTTCAGCCCTCGGTCTGGGAAGATCCCACGTGCAGTGGCGCAATTAAGCCCATGCCCCACAACAGGCCCTGGGGCTCACGGGCCAGGACTACTGAGCCCACGCGCTGCAGCTACTGAAGCCGGCGAGCCCGAGAGCCTGGGCTTCATAAGAGAAGCCACCGCGAGGAGAAGCTCTCGCGCTGCAACTAGAGAAAGCCCACCTGCAGCAATAAAGACCCAGTGCAGCCAAAAAGAAGCAGTTAATTTTTTTAAATGATGGCTCATACATGTGAAAGACCCAAGTAGGTTTCCTAGAAGTGAAAATAAAGCTTAAAAAGTCGACTGGAAGGTGAAACAGGTTATTGGAGCTAAGGTGTGAATCAGTAAATGGGACAGAGAATGTAAAGGAATGACCCCCTAACACAGTAGAGAGAAGCAAAACGGGGGGAAATGTGAATGAACGGCTAGAGTCTAGATGGCACTGAAAGAAAGCTGAACACAAGCTAGATCTATCCTTCGGGACTGAAGTTCTGGACCTTGCGAAGATTTTCCTTACCACCACCTTTCAGAACCACACTTGTGTTAACATGTAGTGAAGATTCCAGAATAAAGTACAAGCCTACCCAGAAAACAGGCTCATGGCTTTTCAACTAGGGAACAGGGAAATTCCCACAGAACTGCAGACGGAGGGTAAGGAGTGGGTACAATGGGAGTATGCATGGTGAAACTGGGACTTGCTCTTGCGATTGAACTGTGCCTCTTTCCAGCTGTGCTAGAATTTGGTCTTAATTATACATTTTCCACTTTGTAACAGAATACTCCACACGTCTTCAATTTTACAGTTTTGCAGGTCTGCTGACGTCCAGATCTGAATGCCATGATAAGCCTTTAGTAAAGAGCCAAGAGCAGTTTTTCAAAGGAAGAACAGTTACTGGAGTAAAGCATGACACAGAGCTCTGTGCGTCTGCCTCGTGATTCTCACTGGGGAATGTCAGGAGCTCTTCAGAGCACTGATATCTGCTTCAGGCACTTCAGGAACAACTGAGCCTGCTTGGTTTACGACCCTGGTGCTGAGAAGCTTCCATCATAGCCTCGTTCTGCTACCGAGCTCTGCCTTGCACTGGCCCAGCCTTATCGATTGTACAGTAAATGGACCAGCGTAGCATACCCAAAAGTAGTGTATGTTAACTCCAAAATCCAGAAGGTCCCACGAAGCGTTGTGCCTCTTTATCCACATCTAGAAACAGCTTGTCTCTCACTTTGGAGGACATTCCAGCATATCTCACCCCTCTGGATTACTCAGCAGCTCACCAAGGGGGCAGATCCCTGAATTTTCGCAGATTTACATAGGTCTGCCATCCATATGTCATACAAAGGCATCTAGAGGGCTTTATAATTCCCATTTGCTAAGAACAATCAGCATAATGTCATCAGTGTAATGGACCAGTATGATATAAATATGACTAAGTGCATTCTGAACTATATTAATAGAAGGTGAAGGTGAAGTCCCTCAGTCCTGTCCAACTCTTTGTGACCCCATGGACTGTAACCTACTAGGCTTCTCCGTCCATGGGATTCTCCAGGCAAGAATACTGGAGTGGATTGCCATTTCCTTCTCCAGGGGATCTTCTCGACCCAGGGATCGAACCCAGGTCTCCTGCAGTGGGTCAGATGCTTTAACCTCTGAGCCACCAGGCTAAATATAGCTCAGAGATAAAATACTTAAGGGTATTTCTGACTCTGCCACTCGAAGGCAAACTGTATCTGATTGTCTTCACTATTTCTAAACACTCTTCTGGGAGAAATTTAATCCTCACTAGTCACCCATCCTGTCTGTGGATGAAGTCCTCCAGCTGATCCCCCAGTTCCTGCCTCATCCCCAGCCGACCCCGCCCACCAGCACACAGGCAGCTGCCTCTGTGGTTTTCCCACCAGCCTGCCTCCCAGGGTTTTCAGGCTCACCTGGCTGGGAGCTGGGTGGAAGGGAGAGGGGTTCTTGCTGAGACCCTTGATTCGTGCCCAGCACTGTGTCTCCAGCACTGCAGAAATAAGAGCTGCTGTCTTCGGAGCTCGCGTTGCTCACAGTCAGAGTTGAGAACTCCAGGTTCGGGCGGCTAATGGGAAATTTGTCCTCAGTAAACCCACTCTCGTAAGTAGCCTTGGAGCCCTGATTGGCAGTAGCCATCAGCACCAAGCTCTGTCCTGGAAGCTGACGGTACCAGTACATGAAGCTGAGCTGGCTATCGGCCTGACACTCGATCGTCACGGAGGTCCCGCGTTGACGGATGGCCCTGCTTGGCTTTTGAGAAAGGAGAGCACCGAACACAGAACCTAGATCCAGAGAGACAGAGACACCCGTGAGAGCTGACAAGCTTGTCCCCAGGCAGGAGGGGCTCCTACTATTTGCTCCAGTCTCACCCTGGCTCCCAACAGCCCTGGAGCACTGCCTCCACGCTGGATTTGTTCTTCCAGCAGTTACTGTGTTAGGATTCCCTAATAGAACATCGCTCCCATCTGCGGACTGGGGGCCTCAGACCGTCTACTCCTCAGCATGCATAGTCATTTCCCCCGGGATAAGGCCGTACCCAGCCCCAGGAGAAGTAGCAGAAGAGTCAACATCTTTAGGTGACAGCCTTGCCTCTCCGCAGAGAAAAGGCACTAACGCATCAAATTCAGGTTCTTCTTCCTTCACCACCGTGTAGCTCTTCCTTACTGACTGTTCCTCGCCTGGCGCAGGAAGCCTAGTTTCTGCAGAACGTGGAGACAATTCTTCTGCCCCCTAGTGGAGCTGTGTGGCTCTTCACTTGGGCTGGATCTTTATTCACGAGGCTCCCAGGCTGCAACTGTGGTCTCATCACCCTCCGCCACTGCCCATCCATCATTGTTGAGCAGCACTCATATTCTTTATTTTTTTCCCACGCATATTCTACTCCTCGGTATAAAGCAAGAATGGGATGCAGTATTGACCTCAGATAACCAAAGGTAAGATTTTAGAATACTGCTGCTAAGTCGCTTCAGTCGTGTCCAACTCTGTGTGACCCCATAGATGGCAGCCCACCAGGCTCCCCGTCCCTGGGATTCTCCAGGCAAGAACACTGGAGTGTGTTGCCATTTCCTTCTCCGGTGCATGAAAGTGAAAACTGAAAGTGAAGTCGCTCAGTTGTGTCCGACTCTTAGCGACCCCATGGACTGCAGCCTACCAGGCTCCTCCATCCATGGGATTTTCCAGGCAAGAGGACTGGGGTAACATAACTCAGAATTGCAAGCATTGGCTGAGTATATTGGTTATTCCAAACTGATTTTTCTTTCTCTGATACCTACTCCGGCAAACTGACTCCTGTTCCTGAATTCATTCCTCTTAATAAACAGTACCCCCACTTGTCTTGCTGTCTAGGTTCCGAAGTTCATCTTCATTATCTATTTTCTTCTCACCTCCCTCATTTATTAATTCACAACTTAAATGCACTGTACCTTTTTCATCTTTCACATCTCCTCCTCATTTTGGTCATCTCAGTCATAACTGGTTCCTCTTTACTTAATGGCTATTTGTAATAAGGTTTCTTCTATTATAATGCCACTCATTATGGACTATAAGAGATCTCCGTATGTAAAATTCGGCCACAGTGCTATGGTCCATTTTCATCATTTAATTGTTTCCTCTATCATGAAACTTTCTGAAACAGCTTAACACTTGTGTAAAAGCTAAGCCAGTATTTTTGAACACTTACTCTGTTTTACACATGTCATTTCAGACTATCTATAAATTAGGTTGCTGAGACAACTATGATCCCATATTTTACAGATTAGGAAAGTTTATAGATTTAGTTCAGTTCATCTCAGTCGCTCAGTTGCGACTGACTCCTTGCAACCCCATGGACTGCAGCACTCCAGGCTTCCCTGTCCTTCACCATCTCCCGGAGCTTGCTCAAACTCGTGTCCATTGAGTCGGTGATGCCATCCAACCGTCTCCTCCCAAAGATTTTTATGTAACCTAATCAAGTTCACCTAATTTATGACTAAGTAGCAGAAGCAGGACATGGATCCATGTGTACATGATACCAAAGCTCAAAAGCTAGCATGGGTCCCCCAAGAGGTTGCCTCACGTTCAGTTACTCGTGTCTTACTAGAGTAGAAACTGGTAGATGGCTGACAACTATACTAATACCCTAAAGGAAATGAGGGATCTCTAGAAAGAGATCCCTGCAAAACTAACTTATTTCTTTGATTCTGAGATGCCATCTATTGTACGATGTACTTTAAAATAACTTTTGTCGTTTTGGGGTGGTGGCTAATTCTACTATATTAGTAATAAACATTGATTATGGGATTTGCCAATATTTTAGAAAAGTAAAACTGTGAAAAACAAGAAATGAATTGCCA
>SJYC01067938.1:0-34256 GCA_006408675.1 Madoqua kirkii
GATGCATGATTCAGGATGCTCGGGGCTGGTGCACTGGGATGACCCAGAGGGATGGTATGGGGACGGGGGTGGGAGGGGGGTTCAAGATTGGGAATATGTGTACAGGCATGGTGGATTCATGTTGATGTATGGCAAAACCAATACAATATTGTAAAGTAAAAAAATAAAATAAAAAATAAAGAACTAAAAAAAAAAGGAGGAAATGTGGTATGTTAGGGATAACAATATTCCAGTAACCCTTTTCTATGTGGTGTGTGTGTGTGTGTGTGTGTGTTGCCTCTACATCTATGGCAGATGCTAGAAACAGTAGTTCCAAATAAACTCCACCAAGTAGCATCCTGGTAAAAGGTACGTGAAGTGAAAGTCACTCAGTTGTGTTTGAATATTTGCAACCCCATAGGCTATAGAGTCCATGGGATTCTCCAAGTCAGAATACAGGAGAGTGTAGCTTTTCCCTTCTCCAGGGGATCTTCCCAACCTAGGACTGAACCCAAGTCTCCTGCATTGCAGGCAGATTCTTTACCATCTGAGCCACTAGGGAAGCCCAAGAATACTGGAATGGGTAGCCTATCCCTTCTCCAGTGGATTTTCTTGACCACGGAATTGAATCAGAGTCTCTTGCACTGCAGACAGATTATTTGCCAGCTGAGCCACCAGGTAAAAGGTATAGAATAATCCAATTTTTTCTTGACATGAAACATTAACTACATTAAAATCTCTTGATCAAATATATCAAACATTCTTCCAAAATAACCCAGTCTTTCTCTGTTTTAGCAATCCCAAATTCTTCAGACAATTGCCTAGTGATTTACTGTGAGGGCATAAGCAAGAGTCTAAAATGGGACAAAGCCCTGACTTCCTGTTCCCAGATGTAATGAGGCGCTGCTCAAGGATCAGGTGGATCAGCACAGGAGTTGGGGTCTTCCCACCATTGAGAGAGCTCCAGACAAAACACTCTTTGGGCCCTGAGGTGGGGAGGAGGTTGTGAGAGGGAGCTAGGATCTAGAAGCACCTGAAGCTAAATTAGAGGGGAAAGTGTCCCCAGATTTCCCCTCCTTCTCCTAGGAGGCCTGAACAGAGAGGCTGAGAAAACTCTCCACCCAAAGCCCAAGGCCTCAGCTAAAGAGACCTAGCAATGCAATTCCAGGGCTAGGGATGCAAATACTATGAAAAATACATATTTAAAAAAACTGTATTTATTATTTATTTGGCTGCTCCAAGTCTTAGTTGAAATCCATGGGATCTTCAATCTTGGTTGAGGTGTTGGAACTCTTAGATGCAACATGCAGGATCTATTTCCCTGACCAGGGATCAAACTCCAGCTCCCTGTCTTGGGAGTGTGAAGTCTTAGCCACTGAAGCGACAGGGAAGTCCTGAAAAAGAATATTAAATTTTTTAATTGTTTTTTTTTTTAATTGGAGTATAGTTGCTTTACAATGTAGTGTTAGTTTCTACTGTATAGCAAAATGAATCAGCTATAAGTGTACATATCTCCTCCCTTTGGACTTCCTTTCCACCGTGCAATTAAGTAGAGTTCCCTGTGCTGGAGAAGGAAATGGCAACCCACTCAAGTGTTCTTGCCAGGAGAATCCCAGGGACGGGGAAGCCTGGTGGGCTGCAGTCCATGGGGTCGCACAGTCTGACAGGACTGAAGCTACTTAGCAGTAGCAGCAGTAGCCTGTGCTTATACAACAGGTTCTCATTAGTTATCTCTTTTATACATAGGATCAATAGTGTGTATGTGTCATTCCCAATGGCCGGCCCAGGGGTCTGAGTCCTTGACTGCAGCTGCCTCAGAGACTGCAAGGCGATGGCCCCTCTGAAGCCACTGTCTCCAGAACTCGCTCATCTCTCAGGCAGAACTAAAGAGAGGTCTGGAAATCTTCAATTGGCTGCTGAAACTTTCTGACCTGGCAGTAACATGTCACTTGTACTTATTGCTCATTCTCAGCAACAAGTCTCCTGCCCTGCCCTAGCCCCAACCTCCAGAAGCCGGGAAGTACCATCCCATCATGTGTCAGGAAGGGGGGAAGCCAGAGATATGTGGGGGACAGCACTCGTGATTGTTGCGCGAGTGTGTGTGTTAGTTGCTCAGTTGTATCCAACTCTTTGCAACCCCATGGACTGTAGCCCACCAGTCTCCTCTGTCCATGGGATTTCCCAGGCAAGAGTACTGGAGTGGGTAACCGTTCCCTTCTCCAGGGAATCTTCCCGACCCAGGGATCGCACCTGGGTCACCTGCACTGCAGGTGGATTCTTTACTGCTTGAGCCACCAGGGAAGCCCTCGTGATCGTTAGTCACCCATGCAATGCAAAGCTCCTCCGTCTCCTGCTTATGAGAATGCTGGTAAGTGCGACTAGTTATCTGTCTCCCATGCTGCCTGTTAAGTTAGGCAATTCTGACCTTGTTTCCTGTTCCATGAACAGATCTGGATGCATTTCAGTAAATCAAAACCATCATAACCTGATTGTAACTGGTTCAGGAAGGAACTTGAAACATAATGCTGGTTGATGAGATGCTATGAGAGGTTGCAGGGCCTTTGGGGAAAGCTTTTCTCATTCTTCTAGGTCAGCTTCTAGGAGTAACTCTCTTCTTCCTGGAGGTGAGGGAGAAAGTGAGGGAGCCCTGCTGCGACCTCAGATACAACTGAATTCTTACACCTCCTGCATCCTAGCTTATTCCTTCTCTCAGAACTTTTCCGTCATTACTGACCGTTCAGAGAATGTGGAGAAAGTTTCCTTTTTCTCAGTTTTCCTTTATAGGCCGAATGAACAGAATTTGGATTCCCCAAACCTTCTCTGGAGTCAGCACATATGGTTGATCAAGTTTATCTCAAGGAAGGGTTGACAGTGTGTGACTGTCCTCAGTGGAGAGTGAAGCTACTCAGGACTTCCCTGGTGGTCCACTGATCAAGAATTCTCCCGCCAATGCAGGGGACACAGTTTGGATCCCTGGTCTGGGAAGATCCCCCATGCCTCGGGGCATCTAAGCCTGTGTGCCACAGCTGCTGAGCCGTGTTCTAGGGCCCGTGCGTGCCACTACTGAAGCTCGTGTGCTTAGAGCCCGAGGTCTGAAACAAGAGAAGCCACCACTAGGAGACCCCCGCACATGGCAACGGAGTAGCCTCGACTGTGGCAACTAGAAAAGGCTGCACAGCGATGAAGACCCAGGACAGCCAAAAGTAAATTAAAAAAATAAAATAAAATAAAAATAAACAAAAAAATTAAAAATATTTTTTAAAATGCAAAGATACTGAGCAGGGTAGCAAATGTATAGTAAAAGGAAGAGGATAGGAAAGGAAAGGGAAAAAAGAATTTAACCAATCTAGGGCACAGGGAGGCCTGGCATGCAACAATTCATGGGGTCGCAAAGAGTCGGACTTGACTGAGCGACTGAACTGAGCTGAACTGAACTGAGGGTATAAACAGGTATACTCCAATAAATATTTTTTTAATGTTAAGCTATAATTTTTAAAATTTAATTTGCTTTTTATTTATTTTTGGCTGTGTTGGGTCTTCATTTTTGTGCGTAGCATTCTTGCCTGGTAAATTCCACGTATGGAAAAGCCTGGCAGGCTACAGTCCTGGGGGGGGGGGTCTCAAAAAGTCAGATATGAATGGGCACAAGCACAGCAGCAATGAGGCTCTAATTTGCCTCTTTAAAAGTTCTAAATAGATGTTTAAAAAATTATATCACCACTTTTTATAACCTGAGACCCTTATAGTTTAAATAGAATTTCGAAGACTAATACATTAATCAAAAAAAAAAAAAAGGTAGGGGAGAAGTTCCCTAGTGTGAATCTGAGAGAGGAGTCCTCTCAGTGTGGGTCGAGTTTCGTGACTTTAGGTTGGGAACAACATGGAAGATTGAGCAGGTCCACTCCAGAATGGCCCCTGACTTGGAGAAGGGTGGTGATGGGGGCTTAAAAACTAGCCTGTGCTGTCCTGGCCAAGAAGTGTGGCTGTGGGCTCGGTCCCTCCCTACTGTCTGCCTTTCTTCTAGTGGGCACACATGTGCTGTAGGAGCAGCATAACTCGGGCCCTGACTCAGGGTCCCCCCCACCTGGCTTCCTGCATCTGCCTTTTTGTGCAGAGAGGATGTGGCCGTGCGGCGCTGTGGATTCACTGCTGGCGCAGAGGTACATAGATTTCTGGTTGGTAGTGGCAGACTCCAGGGTCAGAGGGAAGCTCGTCTTCTTCTTTCTGGAGACACTGTACCCATGGGGCATATCTCCTTCCTCAATCATGTCAACATCGATTGAGAAATGGAGTAGCCGCAGCCCCAGAGCTGGGTCTTGTCGGTACCAGAACATTCTCTCGTGGTCCATGTTCTGTATACATTCTATCACAACTTTCTCTCCCCTCCTTTTGACCAGATATCTTGGAGTTTGGGTTACTTGTGCATCCATGAGGCCTGTGAAGGAGGATGGAGGAAGTGAAAAAAGAGGCCATCAGGAAGCTTCCCTGGTGGCTGAGTGGTAAAGAGTCTGCCTGCAGTGCGTGAGACCAGGGTTCGATCCCTGGATTGGGGAAGATCCCCTGCAGAAGGAAATGGCAACCCACTCCAGTATTCTTGCCTGGGAAATTTCATGGACAGAGGAACCTGGCGGGCTATAGTCCTTGGGGTAACAAAGAGTCAGACATGACTAAGCACACAGGCACACACAGGAAGCTTGATGAGAGAAAAATCTTGTATCCAGGTTCTAGAATCAATGGGACAGGGGTTTGCCACCAACTTTCTGGACTCACCTACTCCCAGGAAGCAAAAGGCATAGAGGAGCCTGATTCCCATGGCAGGTTCAAGGCAAGAGGGTCCTCTCCCAGACCCAGGCTACAGGGGGATGGGCTATGAAGTCATGGTCCCGCCCAAGCTCACGGTTCCTCAGCCACTCAGATTCTAGAGAGTCAGGAGGTGCTAAAGTGAAAGCCAGCCTTTTCGCTACGTGTGTGTGTGTGCATGTGTGTAGAAAATGCATCCCGTCCCATCACTTCATGGGAAATAGATGGGGAAACCGTGGAAACAGTGTCAGACTTTATTTTTTTGGGCTCCAAAATCACTGCAGATGGTGACTGCAGCCATGAAATTAAAAGACGCGTACTCCTTGGAAAAAAAGTTATGACCAACCTAGAGAGTATATTCAAAAGCAGAGACATTACTTTGCCAACAAAGATCCATCTAGTCAAGGCTATGGTTTTTCCAGTGGTCATGTATGGATGTGAGAGTTGGACTGTGAAGAAGGCTGAGCGCCGAAGAATTGATGCTTTTGAACTGTGGTGTTGGAGAAGACTCTTGAGAGTCCCTTGGACTGCAAGGAGATCCAACCAGTCCATTCTGAAGGAGATCAATCCTGGGATTTCTTTGGAAGGAATGGTGCTAAAGCTGAAACTCCAGTACTTTGGCCACCTCATGCAAAGAGCTGACTCATTGGAAAAGATTCTGATGCTGGGAGGGATTGGGGGCAGGAGGAGAAAGAGATGACCAAGAATGAGATGGCTGGCTGGCATCATGGACTCCATGGACATGAATCTGAGTGAACTCCGAGAGATGGTAATGAACAGGGAGGCCTGATATGCTGCGATTCATGGAGTCGCAAAGAGTCAGACACAACTGAACGACTGAACTGAACTGAACTGGACTGAACTGAACAGTTGGCCTGGGAACTTGAATTTCTGGAGTGTTCTCACCATTTCATAGCTGGTGACTGTGATTCATTTTACCTAGAGTGGTTGCACAAACAATATAGCTTATGCTGAGCACTGTTGTGTTTCTCTGAGTCTGGAATTCAGTATGTGCCAGACAGCAAGGGCCTGTGTGCTGAGCTTTCTCAGTTTGCTGCTGCTGCTGCTAAGTCGCTTCAGTTGTGTCCGAATCTGTGTGACCCCAGGCAGCCCACCAGGCTCCACCGTCCCTGGGATTCTCCAGGCAAGAACACTTGAGTGGGTTGCCATTTCTTTCTCCAATGTGTGCAAGTGAAAAGTGAAAGCAAAGTTGCTGAGTCAGGTCAGACTCTTCGTGACCCCATGGACCACAGCCTACCCAGGCTCCTCCATCGATGGGATTCTCCAGGCAAGAGTACTGCAGTGGGGTGCCATTGCCTTCTCCCCTCAGTTTGCTAAGGCTCCCTTCATAAAATTCCGTAGAAGGGGCGATTAACAGAAATTTATCTTCTCACTGTTCTGGAAGCTGGAAGTTCAGGATCAAAGTGTCGGCGGGTTGGTTTCTCCCGAGGCCTCTGTCCTTGGAGGGCTGGTGGCTGTCTTCTCCCCTGTCCTCACGTTGTCTTGCTTCTTTGTGTGTCTCTGTGTCCTCAGTTTTTCCTCTTGTAAGGACACCAGCCATATATTGGCGGATGGCCCATCCCAGCCACCTCTTTAACGTGGATTACTGCTGTAAAGACCTTCTCTTCAAAGACTGAATGAATTTGTTTTCATCAAGACTGGCAGGAAGATTAAGTTTGTAGAACATGGCAAATTGAGTTTGAAGTACCGATGGAAATTTCAAGTGACATTACCATGTAGAAAGTTGCGTAAGTTGGGCTGAAGCTCAAATTAGGTAACTGACTAGAATTCAGAATCTGATAGTTGTTAGAATAGAGAGTTTTATTAAAGTGATGAACTTGAATGATGTTGTTCCAAGAAAGTGCATAAAGTAATGAGAAGAGAGAAAAAGAATGGAATATTGGAAAAAATTGATTTAATGGAAGAGTACAGAAATAGTAGTCTACCAAGGACATTGACAGTGAGTGAACCAAAAATTAAGAAAACAAATCATGAGGAGTGTTCTGCCTTAGTCTGGCTGCTTTAACAGAACCTCAGACTGGGTGGCTTATCAACTACAGAAATTATTGCCCACAGTTCTGGAGGTGGGAAGTCTGAGATCAGGGTGCCTGCATTATTGGTGGGTGCTCTTTTCTGGTTGCAGACTTTTGCAACCTCACTGCGTTAGAGGGTAAGCTAGGGAGCTCACTGGGGTTTCTTTTATAAGGGCATTAATTCCATCCATGAGGGCTCCGTTCTTTTGACCTAGTCATCTCCCTGGGCTTCCCTGATGACTCAGTCATTAAAGAATCTGTCTGCAATGAGGGAGACCTGGGCTATCTGATAGTTGTTAGAATAGAGAGTTTTATTAAAGTGATGAACTTGAATGATGTTGTTCCAAGAAAGTGCATAAAGTAATGAGAAGAGAGAAAAAGAATGGAATATTGGAAAAAATTGATTTAATGGAAGAGTACAGAAATAGTAGTCTACCAAGGACATTGACAGTGAGTGAACCAAAAATTAAGAAAACAAATCATGAGGAGTGTTCTGCCTTAGTCTGGCTGCTTTAACAGAACCTCAGACTGGGTGGCTTATCAACTACAGAAATTATTGCCCACAGTTCTGGAGGTGGGAAGTCTGAGATCAGGGTGCCTGCATTATTGGTGGGTGCTCTTTTCTGGTTGCAGACTTCTTGCAACCTCACTGCGTTAGAGGGTAAGCTAGGGAGCTCACTGGGGTTTCTTTTATAAGGGCATTAATTCCATCCATGAGGGCTCCGTTCTTTTGACCTAGTCATCTCCCTGGGCTTCCCTGATGACTCAGTCATTAAAGAATCTGTCTGCAATGAGGGAGACCTGGGCTCGATCCCTGGGTTGGGAAGATCCCCTGGAAGAGGGCATGGCAACCCACTCCAGTATTCTTGCCTGGAGAATCTTCATGGACAGAGGAGCTGGCAGGCTACAGTCCATGGGGTTGCAAAGAGTCAGACACGACTGAGTGACTAAGCACACAGTAATCATCTCCCAAAGGCCTCACCCCCAATACCATCACATTTGCAGCTAGAATTTCAACATAAGTTCAGGGTAGCGGGGGAAACATAAACATCCAGACCATAGCATGTTTTAGCTCTAAAAATCCACCCAATTCTGTAGCTATTTCTTTAGCATGTGAGCAGTTATTTGAGGTAGAGGTTCAGTTCAGTTCAGTTCAGTTCAGTTCAGAAAAAGATTCCTTAAAGTAAACCAAGACTCAATTCCTTTAAGGAATAGTTTAAATTAGAACTCTCCTGGTCCTAGGAACAAAGAGAAAACTGGTGCCTGAGGGCAGGTCTAAGTCAAGAATAATGGTATGCCAGCTCCAGGCTCAGCCCACTCCAGTATTCTTGCCTGGAGAATCCTGTGGATGGAGGAGCCTGGTGGGCTGCTGTCTAAAGGGTCGCACAGAGTTGGACACAACGGAAGCAACTTAGCAGCAGCAGCAGCTCTAGGCTCTGATACAATGGAGGGCACTGGGTTTGTGGATTCTATATAAGTGCAAAGGGGTCTGTAGACGTCATTGTCTCAGAGTCTCTCAAGAGATAGGATTCACTTGTGATGACTTCCCAGGAACTAAGAGGAAGTTACTGGATATAGACTCTATTTCACAGGAAGTGGTCTTTGGGTGTCAGTCTCCACTGCCATCTTTGATTTAATTGGTATAATTCTATTTATATTGAGAATATAATAAAAGTGGGGCTTCCCAGGTGGCACCAGTGGTGAAGAGCCTGCCAATGCAGGAGATGTGGGGGTTCAGTCCCTGGGTGAGAAAGATCCCCTGGAGAAGGACATGGCAAGCCACTCCAGTGGGGTATTACAGACATGGCTGAACACAGCACAGTCATAATAAAAGGTATAATCCAGCTTGAACCTGAAGAGCAACAATTTTTGTAGTTCAGAAATACCTTGGGCAAGTCTTGCAAAAAAGAGAGAATGGTCCCGTGGAAGTCTCTGTGTATGACAGCGTGTGATAATTCCCAGGAGAGAACTCACCTTGAAGTAAGGGTAGGTATGGAGCCTGGCAGGATAAACTTACCCAGTAATATATCCATAGTTCTTGAAAAGATGAGCAGATTCTAAGCTCAGCTGGGTTTTACTGCCTGAATTTGTGTCTTGGATGAGGTCCTCTGCCTTCCCTTGCTTCAAGTTAAAACTATTATTTTAATGGCTGGAATGTATGTAATTGAATGAAACTGTGCTAAAATCTCAGTTAAAACATTGAAGATCAAAACATAGATCTGTAGTCTTGCCCCTTCAACACTGACAAAGAAAAGGTTGAGCCAAAGGCTTTCTCTTGTATTTTCATCAATAGAGGTGCCACTCGGCAGGAAACTCTACCTGAGTGTGATGATGGAACCACTGGGAACAGTACTAGGGTCTGCTGTATTGAGCCGCAAAGCTGAAGCATCTGCAGTGGCTGACAGGTATTTTAGGGCTCAACAGAAAAGAATCCAATGGATACAGTGGTACCCAAGAGAGGCAACATCCTTGTTGGTGACATATAGCACAGAGTAAACGGGGGCTGCAGTAGAAGAAGAATAAAACTATCAGAGGACATGCTTTATCTTGTTTATGTACCCAGGTGGAAACCCCTGGCATTGCCCCAAGGTAGGTGTGGGAGAGGACTTTTCAGGGGACTTAGATCCTGGACAAGTCAGAGAAATATTGGGAAGATGATTGAAAAGGAGACCAATTCCTTTATGCATATAACAGGACTCTTTTCAGGCACTCTGGTAAGTACAGGGAAAAGAGTAACCAGTATAGGCACAGTCCCTACTCTCGTTGACTTTGCGTTTATTCATATAAATTTTAAATAGCAAACAATGGAGTGTGTTAATTGCCCTGAGAATAATCATTTAGGCTGTCTTTAGAGCGCTTCCCTAGTGGCTCAGATGGTAAAGTGTCGGCCTGCAATGCAGGAGACCTGGGTTCGATTACTGGGTTGGGAAGATCCTCTGGAGAAGGAAATTTCAGGCAACTCACAGCAGTACCCTTGCCTGGAAAATCCCATGGAAGGAGGAGCCTAGTAGGCTGCAGTCCACTGGGTCACAAAGAGTCAGACACGACTGAGTGACTTCACTTCACTTCACTAGAGCACATAGCAGAGGAAACAATCCCATCAGGGATTCGAGAAAATCTTCCTGGAGGAAAAGACTTCTGGAATGGTATGCAGAGAAATCATCAGCTAGGTGTCCAGGCAGAGAGGGAGAGAAAGAGGGCTCTGAGATAGTGAAAATTACTGGTGAAGATCCAAGAGTGAGTCAGCGTAGGACGGATTTGAGGACCTGAGGGAGGTGGACTCTGTCTCCTTGAATGGAAAGCAGATGTGGTAACTGAAAGAGGATATTCCTCTTAGGAAGGTGGTGATTTAGTCCCTCAGAATGTTTAACTCCTGTGACCCCATGAACGGTAGCCCGCCAGGCTCCTCTGTCCATGGGGTTTCCCAGGCAAAAATACTGGAGTGGGTTGCCATTTCCTTCTCCAGTTAGGAAAGTGCGTGCGTGCGTGCTAAGTCACTTCAGTTGTGTCCAACTCTTTGTGGCCCTGTGGACTGTAGCCCACCAGGTTCCTCTGTCCATGGGATTCCCCAGGCAAAAATACTGGAGTGGGTTGCCATGCCTTCCTCCAGGGAATCTTCCTAAACCCAGGATCACACCTGCATCTCTTGTCTCCTGCATTGGCAGGTGGGTTCTTTACCACAGGTGCCACCTGGGAAGGCCAATTAGGAAGAAAGACAGGTGCAAAGACTGCATCTTGGAGAGTGCTGAGAAGCTTGTGAACCACCATAAACTTGTGACTTTAAGTAAATGAAAGACAGTGATGGGTTTTAGGCTCCAGAGTCGTTTGTGGGTGGGGGCAGGGAGCACATTGGAAGGTGGTGGGGGAGCACATATCAGATCACAGTGTTATCGGTGAGATTAGAAAAATTAGTAAAATTTGCAAGGAATTTAGTACTAAGAAGCGTGCAGGTAATGGTGGTGGATTAAGTCTTGAGGGAGAGTATGTCTGAGACGGTGAGCATGACTCCTACATCTCTGGCTTGTGCGTTTGGCTGGATGGCAGACCACTTGCGGAGATGAGGGAAATGGGAGAGATATTAGATTTAGTTCACAACTCAGATGTGCTATTCTCCCCAACTGTCAAAACCTCCAGGAATAGGTCCTGAAAGGTAGGATTGAAATTTGGTTGAGTGATTCAGCTGAAAATGAAATCTTCAGTTTGGGCTGCAGTGAAGCTCAGCAAGGAGGAAGGGTTGTAGTATGCATAAAATTCCTTTTCTAGAAGAGAAATTCTTTACCCTTGGTGCTAGACTTCACACAGGGAGTGTGTTCTGCCTGCACTTTGAAAAGCTCGTGGGTACCGGGGACACATTGCTAAGAGGCTGCCTTGCTCAGAGTCCCCAAAGCTGGGGAGGCAGGGGAGAACTCCTGGGGTCTCTGATGGTGGGGAAGTTTGTCCCCTTGGCTGGGTGGGGCTTCCCAGGGGAGGAGCCTCCTCTCTCTTGTGGCTGCCCTTTTTGTGCAGAGAGCAGCTGGTTGTGTCATGCTGTGGATTCACTGCTGGCACAGAGGTACAAGGAGTCTGGTTGGTGCTGGCTGACTCCAAGGTCAGGGGGAAGTTTGGTTTATCTTCTCGAGAGACAGTGTATCCATCAGGGATATCTCCATTTTCAAGAAAGCCAACATTCCTTGAATAGTAGATCAGCTTTGGACCCAGCCCTGGGTCTTGTCGATACCAGTACATCGCATCGTGGTTCATATTTTGAGAACAAGCCAATGTCAGCTTCTTTCTGGTCTCTGTGATGCGGTATCTGGGGCTCTGGGTCACATCGGCTTCCAGGGGCCCTGTGGAGGAAGGAGGTAGAGCAAGAGAAAGCTGAGGAGGCACCTGGCGCTGCAACCTTCAGAGAAGGACTTGAGCTAAAACTGGCAAGCTACGGCCAAGGCTTGCCCATGGGTTCTGGGACTCACCTGCTCCCAGGAGACAAAACAGGACACAGCCCAGGAGCCGGGGGCCCATGGCAGCGTCACTCAGGCTCTGCCTGCCCTGGGGCCCTAGTTGGTTTCTGTGATGTCTCTGCACTTACTTGACCCTCATTTTCAGGAGAGCAGCCCCTCCCATTTCCTTACAGGTCGTGGCCAGTGTGGGCTGGCAAGGCTTGCAGTCACTGGCATTTTCCTTGCCCTCCTCTGAGACTGCTGGTTTCTATCCATCTGACATCTTATTAGCACACTCTTGTCAGAGTCGAAAAAATATTTCTGTATTTTTATATGTTTATCATGAAAATTGGTAAAACATATTTGATCATCACCTAGAAATGTGAGTACATGAAACTTCCGCTATCATCAAAGCAACAGTTTTTCTACCTCGAAGTTCTCATTTCTACTCTGTAGGAAAAAATTCCAAGATTATTCCTATCTTTGACTATCCATTGGTGTATTTTTTAGCCACGACCTTTTGAAAGTATCTCCTGTATAAAAATTTAGCCAAATCCACTTCATGGATTATTTTATCAATCTGTATTCAGCTCAATATTCTACACTTGGGGCTGTTTTCTTGTTAGCAGATTAAATTTAGTAGTAGCCAGTCTAAGTTGACATCTTGACTCAATGGACATAAGTTTGGGCAAACTCTGGGAGATGGTAAAGGACAGGGAAGCCTGGTGTGCTGCAGTCCATGTGGTCACAAAATTCGGACATAACTGAGTGAGTGAACAACAGCATATGTGTAAGGAGCTTCTTTTCTCAAGGCTGGTATTAGATGGATCTTTCTTCCTTCTCTTTTCTCTCCTTTTATAGGAGCTGTGAAAGGCAGAGAAGAGGTCTGCCTTTTTCAATAACCTCTTACTTTTACCAGCCAGTTCAGTTTCTTTGCTGCTTGTGAGTGTGGCTTTCCTGCTTTGTGGTCTCCAGATGGGGCTCCACATGGGAGGGTTCTGTCGCTGGATATTGCTTTGTAGCCAGGCTGTGTTCTCTGCTCTGGATCGCAGTGACGGGGAGCTCTGCCTATAACTGGGATGTCATAGTATCTTCTTAGTTCCTCCAGCCACTCACATATCGATCCTTTTCCAGGACTCAATGTCCTTCCTACATTGAGGTGACTTTCCTGGGATTGCTGAGACTATTTCCCTGCATTGAACAACACCTTTGAGATTTTCTTGAGCTTTGCTGGAACCAAAGTACTCTTGGGCAGGAAGAGGAGAAGGAAAGACACTGCCCCATCCTCCTAATTGCTTCAGCCACAGCTAGAGCTTTGCTGAATCACTGTCATCTCCAGGCAAGAAATGGGTCCTCATCTCAAACTTCAGAGATGGCTTTCTTGCCTTCATGGTGGAATGAGTTCAGGGCCAACAGTCCCTATTCCATAAGAGTAAGGGAGATGCAGCTGCTGTCATGACATTAACTCTGCTCTAAGGAGGAGTCTTCTTTCTTTTTCTATTTCTGTGTCATTCTTTAAAAAAAAATATTTTTGGCTGCACTGGGTCTTTGTTGCAGTGCTCAGCTTCTGGTTGTGGTGGCTTCTCTTGTCGTGGAGCACGGGCTCTAGGGGCACACAGGCTTCAGTAGCTGTGGTCCACAGGCTTAATTACCCCACACCACGTGGGATCTTCCCAGACAAGGGATCGAACCGTTGTCCCCTACATTGCAAGGTGAATTCTTAACCACTGGACCACCAGCCCTGTGCCATTCCTTTTGGAAAAGATGGTGGGGAGCAAAACTGGCTCTACTTCAGTCCTAGGCAGTCCTCCCTATCCTAGCTATGGGTACAAGTGTTCTCGGAGTGGGGGGGAAACAGCAGTTTTAGTTCTCCTGAACCTGCCTCAAGTAAATAATTTTGTATTACTCAGTAAAACTTATCATTCCAATTTGCATCTTTCCAAATTTTTCAGTTTGTCTACATTCACAAAGATAAACTCACTATGTATTTATACTTTTATCCATTGGATTTTCCAAATTCCATGGTACTTTCAAAACCATTGAGTTCAGTTCAGTTGCTCAGTCATGTCCGACTCTTTTTAACCCCACGAATCCCAGCACACCAGGCTTCTCTGTCCATCACCAACTCCCGGAGTTCACTCAGACTCATGTCCACCGAGTCAGTGATGCCATCCAGCCATCTCATCCTCCGTCGTTCCCTTCTCCTCCTGCCCCCAGTCCCTCCCAGCATCAGGGTCTTTTCCAATGAGTCAACTCTTCGAATGAGGTGGCCAAAGTATTGGAGTTTCAGCTTTAGCATCATTCCTTCCAAAGAAATCCCAGGGCTGATCTCCTTCAGAATGGACTGGTTGGATCTCCTTGCAATCCAAGGGACTCTCAAGAGTCTTCTCCAACACCACAGTTCAAAAGCATCAGTTCTTCACTGCTCAGCTTTCTTCATCGTCCAACTGTCACATCCGTACATGGCCACAGGAAAAACCGTAGTCTCGACTAGACAGACCTTTGTTGGCAAAGTCATGTCTCTGCTTTTGAATATGCTATGTAGGTTGGTCATAACTTTTCTTCCAAGGAGTAAGCGTCTTTTAATTTCATGGCTTCAGTCACCATATGCAGTGATTTTGGAGCCCAGAAAAATAAAGTCTGACACTGTTTCCACTGTTTCCCCATCTATTTCCCATGAAGTGATGGGACCAGATGCCATGATCTTCGTTTTCTGAATGTTGAGCTTTAAGCCAACTTTTTCACTCTCCACTTTCACTTTCATCAAGAGGCTTTTGAGTTCCTCTTCACTTTCTGCCATAAGGGTGGTATCATCTGCATATCTGAGGTTATTAATATTTCTTCTGGTAATCTTGATTTCAACTTGTGCTTCTTCCAGCCCAGCGTTTCTCATGATGTACTCTACATAGAAGTTAAATAATCAGGGTGACAATATATAGCCTTGAAGTATTCCTTTTCCTATTTGGAACCAGTCTGTTGTTCCATGTCCAGTTCTAACTGTTGCTTCCTGACCTTCATATAGGTTTCACCACAGAGGTGGACAATTACAGTACTCAAAGATTTATAGTTTATCCCAAGCACTTCCTATATTAAATTAACTCAATATTTAGGAGGCAGCTGCTTCTATATTCCTACCAAGCCATGAGCTAATTCACTGTCAGATGCATGCTTCTTCCCCCATCCCTGTCCTATTTATTGACTGTGAAGCTGCTCTGGTTTCTTCTTTCTCATCATCAAGAAGACACTGAAGTGATGCTGTTGACCTGAGTCTCCCATATCCTTGTACTAGGAACCAGTTTCTATACCTCCTCACTCTTCCTTCTCAGAACTTCCTTCTGATTCCTCCTTCCCAAGGCCAACACACTCAAGAGTTTTGGGAACTCCAGTTCCCCAGTATGGGCCAGGGTCCTGTGTCCCTAACAAAGGGAGTGAGAAGAAAACAGAATCCTCAAGATGTCCAGGAGCTCTGAAATGGCCCCTCCATCTTTTGCACTTTAATGTAACACCTTTTACTCAGCACTGTCCATCTCTTTCTGTCTTTCCCTGAGCCTCTTCAGTAATTGCTCTCAGCCTCCTCTCTGAGGCTCTGCTTACTAAACTCTGCTGCCTCTCTCGTCCTCCTCCTGGCTGACAATCCCTTGACAATAATAATCATGCTTGCCTCTACCCAACTGAGGAAATATCTCTTTAAAATCCCTGCAAGTAGAACACATTTGTCCCTTTAAATATGCAGCATTTTTTTTTTAACCTCTGAATGATCCTGAGTATAGAAACAGACTACAGAATTTTCAACACCTTTCAAATCCTATTTTACTTCTGGTGACTGCAGCCACGATATTAAAAGATGCTTACTCCTTGTAAGGAAAGCTGTGACCAACCTAGAAAGCATATTAGAAAGCAGAGACATTACTTTGCCAACAAAGGTCTGTCTAGTCAAGGCTATGGTCTTTCCAGTGGTCATGTATGGATGTGAGAGTTGGACAGTGAAGAAAGCTGAGTGCCAAAGAATTGATGCTTTTGAACTGTGGTGTTGGAGAAGACTCTTGAGAGTCCCTTGGACTGCAAGGAGGTCCAACCAGTCCATCCTGAAGGAGATCAGTCCTAGGTGTTCATTGGAAGGCCTAATGCTAAAGCTGAAACTCCAGAACTTTGGCCACCTCATGCAAAGAGTTGACTCATTGGAAAAGACCTTGATGCTGGGAGGGATTGGGGGCAGGAGGAGAGGGGAGGACAGAGGATGAGATGGCTGGATGGCATCATTGACTCGATGGACGTGAGTGTGAGTGAACTCTGGGAGTTGGTGATGGACAGGGAGGCCTGTCATGCTGCGATTCATGGGGTCGCGAAGAGTCGGACATGACTGAGTGACTGAACTGAACTGAAGCTATTTTTGATTCTGAGGAAATCACTGTATCTTGCATATTTTCCTATACTATATGATTAACCTTCAAAAATCTAGTGAGAGATATTTGTATAGAGTTTTCTTTTTAAAATGAATTTTTATTGGAATATCGTTGCTTTAAAATGTTGTGTTACTTTCTTCTGTGCAGCAAAGTGAGTCAGCTATATATATAAACACATCCACTTTCTTTCAGACTTCCTCCACATTCAGGTCACCAAAGTGCATTAAGTGGAGTTCCCTGTGCTATAGAGTATGTTTTCATTAGTTCTTTATTTTATACATGATCTTACTTGAGTTTTAATTGGTGTTACAGTATTCAGTTTTCAGTACAGTTCAGTTCATTTGCTCAGTTGTGTCTGACCCTTTGCAACCCCATTGACTGCAGCACGCCAGGCTTCTGTCCATCACCAATTCCCAGAGTTTACTCAAACTCATGTTCATTGAGTCGGTGATGCCATCCAACCATCTCATCCTCTGTTGTCCCCTCCTCCTCCCACCTTCAATCTTTCCCAGTATCAGGGTCTTTTCAAGTGAGTCAGTTCTTTGCATCAGGTGGCCAAAGTACTGGGGTTTCAGTTTCAACATCAGTCCTTCCAATGAATATTCAGGATTGATTTCCTTTAGGATGGACTGGTTGGATCTCTTTGCAGTCCAAGGGACTCTCAAGAGTCTTCTCCAACACCACAGTTCAAAAGCATCAGTTCTTTGGCTCTCAGCCTTCTTTATAGTACAACTCTCACATCCATATATGACTACTGGAAAACCCATAGCCTTGACTAGATGAAAGCTACTATTAAAGAACATAGTAGTACCCTCTAGTTGAATAACTGGAGAAAGAAATGGCAACCGACTCCAGTATTCTTGCCTGGAGAATCCTGTGGACAGAGGAGCCTGGTGGGCTGCTGTCTATGGGGTTGCACAGAGTTAAACACGACTGAAGTGACTTAGCATGCGTGCATGCATTGGAGAAGGAAATGGCAACCCACTCCAGTATTCTTGCCTGGAGAATCCCAGGGAAGGGAGATTCCCTGGTGGGCTGCCGTCTATGGGGTTGCACAGAGTCGGACATGACTGAAGCAACTTAGCAGCAGCAGCAGCAGCAGCAGCAGCAGTGGAATAACACTGCAGTAGGCAAAGTAATGGCCCCTTAAAGATGCTCAAGTCCAAATCCCCATAATCAGTGAAAGCTTATATTCAAAAGGGAATTAAGGTTGTGGAAGCAATTAAGGTTGCTAATAAGCTGGTCCTGAGCTATGGACAGTCAGAGAAGGCAATGGCACCCCTCTGCAGTACTCTCGCCTGGAAAATCCCATGGACGGAGGGCCTTGTGGGCTGTAGTCCACGGGGTCGCTAAGAGTTGGACACTACTGGGTGACTTCACTTTCACTTTTCACTTCCATGCATTGGAGAAGGAAATGGCAACCCACTCCATTGTTCTTGCCTGGAGAATCCCAGGGAGAGGGGAGCCTGGTGTGCTGCCATCTATGGAGTTGCACAGAGTCAGACATGACTGAAGCAACTTAGCAGCAGCAGAGCTATGGACAGTACCCTGGATTACCCAGGTGGGAGCAACTGAATTACATGTGTCCTTAGGAGCAGATCACCTTTTCCAGCTGTATTTAGAGGAAGACGTGCATCTGGAAGAAGAGTCAGACTGAATGCTGCTGCCTTTGAAGCTGGAGGAAGGGAGCCATAGGAAAGGAGAGTCTTCAGAAAGGGATGGAGTTCAGCCAATAGACTAATTCTGAGTGAGACCTGAGTTGTACTTCTGACCTCCAGAATTGTAAGATAATAAATTCTGTGTTGTTTTAAGCCACTTAGTATGTGGTAACTTGCTATAGAAGCAACAGAAAACAAATACAATCACCAACACTAAAAATGCGTGGTATGATGTCATAAAGCAATTAGGATGGGAAAAGCAAGGAATGTACAAACAAAACAAAAAGGCAACTTAGGGACTGGTATAAAATATTTGCAAACAATGCCACTGAAAGTGGTTAATTTCCAAAGTATACTAATAGCATATACAACTCAGTATCAAAAAAACCAAGCAACTTAATAAAAAAAAAAATGTGTAGAAGACCTAAATAGACATTTAGAATGCCAACAAGCACATGAAAAGATGTTCAACATTGCTGATTATTAGCGAAATGCAAATTGAAACTACAATGAAGTATCACCTCATCAATCAGAATGACCATTATCAAAATTTCTATAAACAATAAATGCTGGAGAGAGTGTGGAGAAAAGGGAACCCTTATACAATGTTGGTAGGAATGTAAATTGGTTCAACCACTATGGAGAATGTTGTGGAGGTTCCTTAAAAACTGAAAACAGAGCTACTGTCAGTTCAGTTCAGTCATGTCCAACTCTTTGCAACCTCATGGACCAGGCTTCCCTGTCTGTCACCAACTTCCGGAGTTGCTCAAAGTCACGTCCATTGAGTTGGTGATGTCATCCAACCATCTCATCCTCTGTCCTCCCCTCTCCTCGTGCCTTCAATCTTCCCCAGCATCAAGGTCTTTTCAAGTGAGTCAGTTCTTTGCATCAGGTGGCCAAAGTATTGGATTTTCAGCTTCAACATCAGTCCTTCCAAAGAATACTCAGGACTGATCTCCTTTAGGATGGACTGGTTGGATCTCCTTGCAGCCCAAGGAACTCTCAAGAGTCTTCTCCAACACAACCAACACCCTTAGACTATAAGGAGATCCACCCAGTCCATCCTAAAGGAAATCAGTCCTAAATACAGAGCCCTACTGCCAAGCTGCTGCAGGCAGCAGGGGAGCCCTTCCATGTCTGAGGTTATTTCAGTCCCCTACCTATTTTCCTGTACAACATGATAACTTGTTGAGAGACTCACTGAAGAATCTTTGAAGATCTTTGCAGATCTAAAGGCTCTTTTTCCTTAATTCAACAGAATTCAATTTCATCAAAATTTTCTTACATCGAATCCGAAAATTGAAGTCTGTTTTAGAAAACATTCACATTGTGTTAAGAGCCTGTAGTCAAGTGGAATATCAAACAGAAGCAAAGGTTTTGATTACAATAGGGACGGAATTAGAGGGACAAGAATGGGAAGAAGGGAGTAAAGAATAGTAAGGTCAGGGCAGGGCTTAGGTGCAGGCTTTTGAAAAACTTCTAGTTGGAGTCAGGAGTCTTGAGGACCTCGGTCTGCCCCTCTTTTTGTGCAGAGAGGAAGCAGCCGTGCCATGCTGTGGATTCAGCGCTGGCGCAGAAGTACACAGATGTCTGGTTGGGGCTGGCGGACTTCAGGGTCAGGGGGAAATGTTCCAACTCATCTCGAGAGACGTGATACCCCTCAGGGACATCTCCTTTCTTAAAAGTGTCGAGGCCAGTTGAGTAATAGATCAGCCGAAGTCCAAATCCCGGATCTTGGCGATACCAGTACATTGCATAATGATTCATTTTCTGAGAACACTGTAGAGTGAATTTCTTTTCAGCCTCCAAGATCCTGCGCCTTGGGAACTGTATGACTGCAGCATCCTTAAGGCCTGTGGGAGATAAAGCAGGGATGAGACAAGGACAGGCTGGGGCGTAGAGCCCAATGCTACAGTCCTGAGAAGACATTTTGTTGCTGGATCCTGGGAAGCCAGTGACCGCGGTTCCTCACCTGTGATCAGGACTCACCTACTCTGAGAAGCAAAAGAACAACCCAGCAGAGGAGGCTGTTGCACATGGTAGCATCAGATGAGGAATGCTTTTTGCCCCTGGGATGAACCTAGTCTCTGAAACCAACATGTTTCATCTGCTTCCTGGCCAGAAACCACACCCTCTTCCTCCACTGCTTCAGAAAGGAGTGAAAAACCTCTTAGACTTGATAGAATGTGATTTCATTTATCTGTCACTGACAACTGCATTTTTGCCCACTGCCTGAGTAGCAACAGATCTTTTCAAGGTTCCAGGTCTGGTCCCAGGTGGATAAAAATCAGCACCCCTTGGATCTGTTGCTCCAAGTAAGAAGAAGCATTGACCTGTGAAATGGCTTCCCAGTGGTCAGGGTGGTCGCTGAAGAAATTCAGGGCTGAATAAAGAGAAGAGGTTGGAGGGTTTTCTTTGTAGACACCATTTCCACTCCTTATGCCTCATGTAGATTTTGTTAAAATTCCATTAAATTAGAGGTAGAGGTAAGCTTCCCAGATGGCTCAGTGGTAAAGAATCCTCCTGTCAATGCAAGAGATGCTGGAGATGTGGGTTCAATCCCTGGGTTGGGAAGATCCCATGGAGGAGGAAATGGCAACCTACTCCCGTGTTCTTGCCTGGAAAATCCCATGGACAGAGGAACTTGTCGGGCTACAGTCCACGGGGCTGCAAAGTGCTGGATATGACTGAGCAACTGAGCACACACAGTGAAAATAATCAGTTCAGATCCTTCTATTATTTCAAGCTCAAAATCACAGAAGGAGACCTGAAGCTGTGAGGAGGACTGAGGTGGGGGAAGGAAAGGACTCGGAGTTGCTGTGTGTGAAGAAACAAGTCTGATGTGAAGAAGGAACCGTTAACCAGAGACAGACAGTCTGTGGAAGAAGCCGAAGGAAATGTTTCCTGTTTCTTAGCTAGCAAAGGCTCCCCTGCAGGTGTCTATCAGGCAACTATCCAGTCAATATCCCACTTATCTTGAGGGACACAATTTACTTAAGTCTCACTGGGCAGTGTAGTCAGAGGCAGCGGGGAGTCAGTCCTGACTGACTGGGCCCTTCCCCAGCTTGGGAGACGCTGACCCAGGATCGCTTTCTGGCCAGGAATTTGCTCAGGCCCTGCCGGCCCCTCACGGCTGAGGTGTCTGGGAGATTTGCAGTAGCTTCTGTAGTTTGAAGGGCTTCCCTTGTGGCTCAGACAGTAAAGCATCTGCCTACACTGCAGGAGACCTGGGTTCGAGCCCTGGATCGGGAAGATCCTCTGGAAAAGGAAATGGCACCCCCACTCCAGTACTCTCGCCTGGAAAATCCCATGGACAGAGGAGCCTGGTAGGCTACAGTCCATGCAGTCACAAAGAGTTGGACACGACTGAGAGACTTCACTTCACTTCACTTCTGTAGGCTGAGGTGAGGTTTAAGCAGGTGGGGCTTCTTGGCTTTTGTGGCTGCCTTTTCGTGCAGTCTGTGGGGGCCTGTGTCGCACTGTGCCGTCACTGCTGGCGCAGAAGTAGCTAGATGTCTGTGAGGAGTTGGCGGTCTCTAGCATCAGGGGGAAATGCTCTTTGCTTAATCTGGAGACAGTCGACCTAGAAGAGCGCTCTCCTTTCTCTGTGGAATTAACCCCGTATGAATAATGGATCAGCTGCAGTTCCATGCCTGGGTCTTGCTGATACCAGTACATATTGTCATGGCCCATAGTTTGAGAACATTCTAGAGTAATCTTCTTTCTTGTCCCTATCACACAGTGTCTTGGGGTCTGGTAAACATCAGCATCCATGAAGCCTGAGAGGAAAAGACAAAAATTGGTCACAGAGTCCAAGATGGGCCTTAATGCTGAAGCCGGAAGCAAACCTAGCACAGAGAAAGATGTTCCTTTTTGATTTTAGGGAATTCTGCGTCTATGACTCACCTGCACCCAACAGGTTAAGGGCCACACAGCAGAGGAGCCTGGCAGCCATGCCGCAGTCAGGGCCAGGAGCGTGCCTCCCAGGGCCGGGAGCGTGCCTCCCGGGTCTGGGGAAGTGGGGTGGGCAGCTGGTGACGTCATCAAGACTGTGATGACAGTGTTGCTGCGTTTCTGGGCCCCACATCCTGTCGAAAGCGTGGTGTCATGTATATCCCTTTACTCATCAAAAGACTGATATTTTTGTTCACTTCTCTCATCCACAACAGGCTAGCTGCTTGGCTTATCTTAATTCTCTACTCCTTTTGCTGCTAAGTCGCTTCAGTCATGTCTGACTCTGTGCAACCCCATAGATGGCAGCCCACCAGGCTCCCCCATCCCTGGGATTCTCCAGGCAAGAACACTGGAGTGTGTTGCCACTTCCTTCTCCAGTGCATGGAAGTGAAAAGTGAAAGTGAAGTCGCTCAGTCGTGTCTGACTCTTTGCGACCCCATGGACTGCAGCTCACCAGGCTCCTCCATCCATGGGATTTTCCAGGCAAGAGTACTGGAGTGGGGTGCCATTGCCTTCTCCGACTCTTTTAATGAAACATTAAATCACACCTGTTTTACAAACTATGAAGATGAGGACACCAAAGCTCTGAAAGCTTATAATAGGAGGATTTTGTATAATTAAGGAGGTTAGAAAAGGAAATGATGTTTGAGATGAGTTTGGAAGGATGAATTGGTAGGAAGTCTACAAAGCTGAGAGAGAAGAACATTCAGGCAACAGAGTGGCCCAGTCAAGCATGACTCAGGAGAGCATGTTGTGAGGATTAATTGAGGCAAAACACATGAAGCATTTAAAACAGTGACTGGCCATCACTGAGTTCTCAGAAAATATGTTGTTATTATCCCGTGATAACCACACATTGTCCTCTGTCTCATTTCTCACTACTCAGTGTTCAGATTTCATCCACTTTCTCAACTTAGGCTTCATGATACTAGGTTCATCTTTCTTTTAACTGCATTGTCAATTGCACCAGAACAGAAAATTGAGATCCACAGTTTTTTCCAGTATAGACTTTGGTAATGTTGGCTAAAAAATTTTGGATGCTGCTGAAGTAAACAGCTTCCAAACCACTCTCCTCTCTCCTCTCTTTTCTTCATTTCATCTCAAGAAAAAACTTTAGCTTTGACTGTGAGTCGCAGAGGTTAATCCCAGGATCTTTTCCCTCTTTGTTCCCTTTGCCCCATCTCACTAGAATACGCAGCTGATATTCAATAAAATGCTTGCATCGAGGCTGCTGAGCTGGGGTTTTGGATTTTGACTGTTACGGATTCATTATCTGAGGATCAGGGCTTCCCAGGTGGCTTAGTGGTAAAGAATCCTCCCACCAATGCAAGAGACATGGGTTTGATCCCTGGGGTGGGATGATCCCCTGGAGAAGGGAATGGCAACCCACTTGCCTGGGAAATCTCATGGACTGAGGAGCCTGGCAGACTACACTCCATGGGGTCGCAAGAGAGTCAGACAAGACTTAGAGACTACACAACAACAATTTGAGGACCGTCTCTTTGTCTTCACTTATTGTATGTAACACCTACAGGCTCCTGCTCACTCTGGCTCTCTCATATGTCCCGAAGAAATATAACAATTATAACTGACCAAACCTTTGTTCCATTAGGGGCTCCTTTAAGACAAGGGTTATCACTCAAATCATTAGTGACATTTATCCTTTGCTTTGACTTTAAAGTTGATCTTACTTTAATAGAAAGTTGCCTGCAAGAGAAAAATAAATGAAATTTTACTGCCACCTGCTGAAAATAAGGTGGAATTGGTGAACAGATACCTAAAGAAGCAGGAAGGGGAGAGACTTTTGGTTGTTCCAAGTGTGAGAAGGTTTTTGGATAAGTGATGAGTTAGTAAAAGCTCTCAGCAGTGACTGGATGTAAAATCTGTATCTCACAGTAGAAGTGATTAAAGAAAGAGGGAAGAATGACAGGGGAAGAAGTTGGATTGGGAGTAGATATGAGAGAAGCTCAGATCCTCAAATGAAGGGATGCTTGAAGGCAGGGATAAAACATCTACCCCTTGTTTCTCAATCCAAGAATAACTCATGAATGACTTAACTTTCTGTGATAGCTAAGGAAGTCTCTGGGGCTTCCCAGGTGGCTCAGTGGTAAAAAATCTGCCTGCCAATGCAAGAGATGTGGGTTTAATTGCTGGGTCGGGAAGATCCCCTAGAGTAGCAAATGGCAACCCGGTCCAGTAATCCTGCCTGAAAAATTCCATGGACAGAGAAGCCTGGCGGGCTACAATCCCGTGAGGTTGCAGAGTTGGACGCAACTGAGTAGACACCCAGGGAAGTCTCTGCAGCAACTGCTGAGAGTTTCTAAAAGTCAGCACTTGAGGATGCAGGAGTCATCAGCCATAATTGTTACATACATCTCTACACACTTTTGGTCCAGCTTCTCTCACCTTCCACTCTTCTTTGTCTTCTAATATAATTCTGCTTAAAAGGACTGGTAGGTCAGGTGGTGCAGAGGGCTTAAATACACATGCACCAGAACTCAAAAAACATACTACCTGGAAGAAAATCATGAAGACTACTGGAGAAGGCAATGGCAACCCACTTCAGTACTCTTGCCTGGAAGGTCCCATGGATGGAGGAGCCTGGTAGGCTGCAGTCCACGGGATCACTAGGAGTCGGACATGACTTCACTTTCACGTTTCACTTTCATGCATTGGAGAAGGAAATGTCAACCCACTCCAGTATTCTTGCCTGGAGAATCCCAGGGACAGGAGAGCCAGGTGGGCTGCCATCTATGGGGTTGCACAGAGTCGGACACGACTGAAGCGACTCAGCAGCAGCAGCAGCAGCACTTGAGACATATTTGAGTCTATTTTCCTTCCCTGCCTCCCTCCCCCCTTTTCTTCTATCTTTACTTCATTAGGTCAAACATTGCCCTCAGTCTAGGAATACATAATTGGAGGGACACGACTCTGAAACTGAAGAATATAGAGTCTTGGGAAGAGTGAGTATAGAAAGAATGATGAACGAATACACTGACTATGGTAGTTTTGAAATAGAAAGGAGCTGAGACTTCTTTGTAGGAGTCAGGAGAGCCTCTGTGGATAAGCTTAATCTCTGAGCTCAGAATGAAAGGATGTTCAGGAGTGAGCCCAGTGGTCAAGAAGTAATCGCCCATTTCAGACACAGGAGAGAGTATTGGCAAACGTGTGTGAAGTTGCTTAGTCGTGTCCGACTCTTTGCAACCCCATGGACTGTAGCCTACTCGGCTCCTCCATCCATGGTGTCTTCCAGACAAGAGTACTGGAGTGGGTTGCTATTATCTGTGCAAGTCAGCTTGGCCTATTCAGGGAAACACAGACCCTTCAGTAGAACTAGACTATAAGTGCTGGCATGGATTTGGAAGACTTGGCTATAGGTTTAGATAGACACATTTATAGAGGATTTTGTGCACTGAGTAAAGAATGACAGACTCAATCATCAGGCTGGTGGGAATGTCCAAGATGGAAGAAAAGCAGATACAGGAAGAGGCTGGTGGGGTGGTGAGAAGGGTGATGTATTTCTCCTCAGTCACAGGTGACGAGGGCCTGCATGAAATACAAGCAACAGGGGAGGAAAGGAGCACCTGAATCCGATAAACGTGTGTATCAGAGACTGTGATGGTCTCCTGTCCCCCCCTTCAGGCATGAGGGACATTCTCCCCCATCTGTAGGAGCACGGCTGGCTGAACGCCCTCCTTGTGGATTGTCTTGGCTACAGAGGCACCTCTTCCCCCGAGGGCATGCCTTTTCTCAGGGCCACTAACCCAGTGACATGGCTGCTGTGGAAATGAGCTTAAGACCTGGGCCCCTCACCTCAGCTTTGGATGGTTCTAGGGCCACCCAACCTCCCAGCCCCCTGGGGATGTAGCTTAGGTCTTTGCCCCACTTCTCCTTCTTCCTTCCATCCACGTGGTTCATAAGTCACTTTCTAATGACTTTCCCGCACATTAATGCCCCCTGCTGCTGCTGCTGCTGCTAAGTCGCTTCAGTCATGTCCGATGCTGTGCAACCCCATAGATGGCAGCCCACCAGGCTCCCCCGTCCCTGGGATTCTCCAGGCAAGAACACTGGAGTGGGTTGCCATTTCCTTCTCCAATGCATGAAAGTGAAAAGTGAAAGTGAAGTTGCTCAGTCGTGTCTGACCCTCAGCGACCCCATGGACTGCAGCCTTCCAGGCTCCTCCGCCCATGGGATTTTCCAGGCAAGAGTACTGGAGTGGGGTGCCATTGCCTTCTCTGAATGGCCCCTGAAATGTCCATTTGCCAAGAAACCAAATCTATGACATTGTGCCATATAGAAGTAATAGATTTATCAAGCAAAGGAATGTTAGGACTAATGGAAAAGAGGAACTCAGAGGCACTGCTCCAGTCACTGACACAGAAATCCCACACATGGGCCAGAATGGATGCAGGCAGGGGTGGAAAGGCAACCAATTCAGCAATAAATTCCTTGACTGTGAATTGTGGAGCATCCCCCTGGAAGTGGCCAGTAGAAGGTTGGATTTACCAGTTAGGAACTGGTGAAAGAAATTGTCATGATCATGGATGGAAAGGCTCAGTGTTAGTCACCCAGTTGTGTCCAACTCTTTGAGACCCCAAGGACTGTAGCCTGCCAGACTCCTCTGTCCCTGGAATTCTCCAGGCAAGAATACTGGAGTGGGTAGCCATTCCTTTCTCTAGGGCATCTTCTTGTCCCAGGGATTGAACCTGGGTCTTCTGCATTGCAGGCAGATTCTTTACCCCTGCACCACCCGGGAAGCCCATGGGAAGGTTAAGGATGAATATTTATACTGAGGAAGAAAGAGGGCAGAAGAAAAGTCTAGGAAAATCTACCACTAAAAATGTTCAGTAGACAAATTGAACAGTTACAGTTTATGAAATAAAGATAAGTTATTATTACAGATGAGACTGCTGAAGAAGTGTGCATAGAAAAGTGGGGAACAAAAGGCCACAGAAAACTGATTTCTTTTTTAAAGGGATAGCAGATGAGATAGAACTCATAAAGGAGAATGAAACAAAGAACTATGACTTTTCCCTCAATTAGAACAGGTACAAAATAAAAGAAACCGGGCTCTTTGTGTCTGAACTGTTATCAGGTCCTGTGGATTCTTCTGTGGAAATAATTGAGGTATATGAGTTAAGAATACAAAGTCTTTGAGGAAGGCTTCGACCTGATTCTCAGGCAGACTTTTGGACCATACTTAGCAGCCTTTGATTAAGCACTTTTGTGTCTAGAGTTCACTGGCTCCAAGTAGCGTCCTCCCAGCAGGGCAGTCAGGGTTTTTTCCAATGTCCTGAGAGAAAGGGCAGTCTCCAAGCTCCCAGCTTCGGTTCCATGCTGGACAGCAGGCAAGTATTTTGGAATTCAGTAAATCCAGAAAATGAAGAGAGTCTATTTGCTCCTGCAGGTTAAGATTGATCTCAGCAGAGATCCATGTGTCAGGCAGTAGGTGAAAGACAACTTTTATAGATCACATTTTCCAGTGACTTTAACTTCATCTTCTGAGTCAGATTTAATGGTGATTAAATTTACTTAGAATGAAGTTTTAGGAAACAAGTTAGTCAGTGTGTTCTTGGTATACAGGCAATCAACTACAGACCTAAAGAGTAGGCTTGGAAGGGATGGGATGAGAAAGGGCTGGTGGGGTAAAGGAATGTCAGCTTTAACAGAGTGGATGAGGATATAGCAAGGTGGGTTGAGACAGGCACCAAAGGACCATTAAAGGCCACAATGTGGATAAGCTAATAAGAAACATTTTTATTAAAAATCATGATGGTGTTCCCAAACGCTCAGGCTCATTCTCCCAGGAGGACAGTATTGGGCTGGCCACTACCACTAGGAAAAAAAAAAAAAAGAGGTTCAGTAGGCAGGCAGGTAGGATCAGTCTAGTCTGGGGTTTAGGAGTCACCCTGTGGCCTGGGGACACTGTCCCAAGGTGGCCCTAGGTTCAGACTGAGGCTCACACAGCACAGAAACAACCTCTAAGGAACCCACACCCCACTCCATATCGAGGAAGCCTGTGTGCCCTTCCAAGCAAACACAGCGGCCTTTCTGTGTAGAGGGCAGGTGGCCAGGAAGCACTGTGCAAATACTGCTGGCACAGAAGTAAATGGCCGTCTGGCTGGGGGTAGCAGGCTCTAGGTAGAGGGAGAATTTTGCCTTCTCCTTACGAGAGACATTGTACCCATCAGAGACATCTCCTTTGTTAAAACCATTGATATCATAGGAGGAGTAGATCAGCCGGAGCCCCCGTCCTGGGTCTTGTCGATACCAGTACATAGACTCATGGTCCTTAGTCTGAGAACATTCCAGTACACTGCTCTTTCCTGTGTTTGCGATCTTATTTCTTGGGGTCTGGGTAACACCAGTATCCATGGAGCCTGTGAGGAAACAAGAGAGAAACTAGAGGCAGAGCCTAGGAAGGGACCCCTTGCCACAATCTAAGGAAGAAGCTTCAGCCATGGCCCGGGAAATTTAAGGCAAGTTTCCCAAACTCACCTGCTCCCAGGAGACAAAAGACCACACAGCAGAGGAGCATGGAGCCCATGGTGGGGAGAAGCAGGATGCAGATGGCCTCAGCTTTGAGTGCTGGGGGAACAGGGCATGAAAACAGGAAATTGTAAGGATTCTGGCGGCGATGTCATTGCCCCTCCCAATTTAGCAAGTCTCAGCCACACCCTTTCCCATCACATCCCCCAAGGCCCTAACCTTCTTCACTCCCTTACTTCTTAGGTGGTGCTTTGGCTTATTGTATATCATATCAGCAGATGCTGAAATTTTTACTCTTTCCTCTTCTCTGCCACCTGTCAGAGAGCAGGGTCTCTGCTTCTCAGACCTTATCTATTTCAGTCATTCAAGGGAACATCACCCTCCCAGTTGGCTAGGCAACAGAGAACATTCAGAATCCTCTCAAACAAAAGGAGTCTAGTCTCACTGGAAGTTTGTGTAACTTTTCTATTTCTCTGCATTTATTTTTTTCTAACTCAGGTCTAGATAAGTTTTGCAACTTGAATATATGCACCGTGAAGTTTGAGAATTTTTTTAAAAGAAGGGCAACATGATAGCTTTGTTTCAAATTGCCACAGTTCTTTTAAATGGCTGATGCTTTTCTGGTCAATGTTTCCAAGGTGCATATCTTTGCTGAAAGTATTGGCGCATGGCAGGGAGATAGTCACTTAATATGGGCATAGATTTCAAAGAAATATTAACATCTTCACTCATATTTTGAATAACTGTAAATGGTTCCTTCAAGAGAGAGAATTTCAGTATAACATAAATTGTTCCTGATTTTAGGAGGCAAGTGCTCAGTATTTCAAGGCAACATACTACAAATAATACCATAGTTAAGCTATGATGATCTGAAGCCCTTTGTGACATAATAAGCAAATGGTGTTTGCTATTTGAGCTTGTCCTGGCTCCACCCAATCTGTGGATATATCATAGCATCCCACAACAGTCAATCTCACATCAGGCAAGCCTTCTTTCTAATGTTTTTTCTTTTGATTATGAAAATTTTTAACATATGCCTAGCAGATGTAATCATATAATGAACTTCCATGTCCCCACATTTGTTGTTTTTCAGTAGCTCAGTCATGCCTCATTCTTTACGACCCCAAGGGCTGCAGCATGCCAGGCTTCCCTGTCCTTCACTATCTCCCGGAGTTTGCTCAGACTCATGTCCTTTGAGTCGGTGATGTCATCCAACCATCTCATCCTCTGCTGTCCCCTTCTCCTCCTGCCTTCAATCTTTCCCAGCATCAGGGTCTTTTTCAATGAGTCAGCTCTTCACATCAGGTGGCCAAAGTATTGGAGCTTCAGCTTCAGCATCAGTCCTTCCAGTGAATATTCAGGGTTGATTTCCTTTAGGATTGATTGGTTTAATCTCCTTGCAGTCCAAGGGACTCTCAAGAGTCTTCTCCAACACCACAGATCAAAAGCATCAATTCTTTGGTGCTCAACTTTCTTTATAGTCCAACTCTCACATCCACACATGCCTACTGGAAAAGCCATAGCTTTGACTATACAGACCTTAGTCGGCAAAGTAATGTCTCTGCTTTTTAATATGCTGTCTAGGTTTATCACAACTTTTCTCCCAAGGAGCAAGCATCTTTTAATTTCATCCCCACATTACCTGGCTTCAATAATTACCAACTCATGGGGACTTTCCCATGGTCCAGTGGTTGAGTCTGCCTTGCAAATGCATGGATCAAGGATTCAATCTCTGGTCTGGGAGCTAAGATCCCACAAGCTGTGGAGCAACTAAACTCATGCACCACTGCTGGAGAGCCCTTATGCCAATAAAGATCCTAAGACTTGATGCAGCTAAATAGAAAGACTGGGCAGGGGGGGTGGGGAAGAAAGTTTTTAAATTAGCATTTAAAAAAAAGAATTACCAGCTCATGCCTCTCTTATTTATTCCCCATTTGCTTGTTCTTTTGTTATTTTGCACAGTTCCTGATTTATTTAGGAGCACCCAACCACATTTCCCAGCTGGTGCACCATTCCATGTGACATATCCCAGTGTTCTCTTCCTTCTCTCTTTCTGGTAGAGAGTTCTCCATTAATCATGCCAACAGAAAACTGGATTCATTCCAGTAAATTGCTTATCCTGATGTTCAATTAACACAAACAGGGTAATTGTAATAAAGATGAGCACTTCTGGTTTGTCCTTAATGGGAAAAATATAATTGCCCTAATTTGCAATTCTTAAGCTTAATGTTTTGCTGCCCCCTGCTATAGGCAGTGGTTTTGACCAGAACAGAGATTTAGGAGGTGACTATAACCTGCTATCAGACTTCCTAGATGCCACTAGTGGTACAGATCTACTGATTCAAGGGACAAGAGACGCGGGTTTGATCCCTGGGTCAGGAAGATCCCCTGAAGGAGAGCATGACAACCAGTATTTTTGCCTAGCGAATCCCGTAGACAGAGGAGCCTGGAAGGCTATAGTCCCTAAGGTTGCAAAGAGTTAGACATGACTGAAGCAACTGAAGTAACAATTATCCATTTACCTCAACATTATTTGTTGAGTAAATTGCTACCTTAATGCACTGAAATTTTCAATCTGTTAACAAGGGTTATCTTTCCATTTTTAAATTTTCTTTAGTTTCCCTTTGTGATGGAACATCATCTGTTAAATTTATTTCTGTTGTTGATACTACCATATACGGAATTGTTTCCTGAAGTTTATCTTTCACTTGTTTGAAACTAGTGTAAAGACACTTGATTTTGCATCTTGTGATCTTTTGAAATTCACTAATTCTTTCTATCTGTGGCTCATCGATTCTTATATAAACAATCAGTGAAAGTGAAAGAATGAAAGTGTTGGTTGCTCAGTTGTCCACCTCTTTGCAGCTCTGCAGACTGACTGTAGCCTGCCAGGCTCCTTTGTCCAAGAAATTCTCCAGGCAAGAATACTGGAGTGGGTTGCCATTCCCTTCTCCAGGGGATCTTCCCAACCCTGAATTGAACCTGGGTCTCCTGCATAGCGGGCAGATTCTTTATCATCTGAGCCATAAGTAACGCTCTATAGGCAATCACGTAATCTGAAAATAGTGACAATCTCACATCTTTCTTTACAATATTTAGGATTTCTTTTTCAGTTTTATTTGGCCCTATGACACTGGTTAAGACCTCCAGTATCATGTTGAAGAAAAGTAAGTAAGTTTATCAGGTCCTGGATTTCCAGGCTTCCGGGTGAGTTTGGGGGACATGTAGCTGAGAATTGCTTCTAGGACCAACTTGATTTGATCAAAGACTTGTTCATTCTGAAAAGAAATAAAAAAACCTCCAGCTCTTTTTTCTAGATCCGTTGATATCGATTAAAAGAAGTATGTCCTTTGTGAGGAATACACTCCATCCTTGCTTTCCATCCTTTGCTTTGACCAAGTGTCCTGGAGTCTAGATAACCCTGACATCTATAGAACCTGTAGAGAAACTGTAGACAAAATCCAAGAGGGACCCTGACAAGGAAAACACTTGGTTGAGCGAGTTGGCAAGCCCAGAGCAGGATTTGTAGATTTCCCTGGTGGCTCAGACGGTTAAACATCTGTCTACAATGTGAGAGACCCTGGTTCGTGATCCCTGGGTCGGGAAAACCCCCTGGAGAAGGAAATGGCAATCCACTCCAGTACTACTGCCTGGAAAATCCCATGGACAAAGGAGCCTGGTAGGCTACAGCCCATGGGGTCGCAAAGAGTCGGACACGACTAAGCGACTTTATCTTAGCTTACCTTACCTTACCTTACCAGGACTCACCTGATTCCAGGAGACATAGAGCTACACAGCAGAGAAGCTGTGGCCCATGGTCGCACCAAAGAAGCCCAAGGGTGAGGTGTTAGTCTCCATCAGCAGCCTTCTAGTGCGGTGATCACTTTGTAGACTCGTGACCATCATGTAACTGGGCAGAACATTTCATGGTATCAGAAGAAAAGCTTTCATCCTAGTCCAGAAAATAGAGCTAGTTTATATTTCATTCAACTGAAGTTTTCATTTGTTAAAATGTTTATTTTTAAGCTCTTTTATATTTATTTTTACTAACAGAAATAATGCTAGTTGTGGTGCAAGGGATTTGGTACTCTGTGGCATGTGGTATTTTCCCAGACTGGGATTATTAACCACTGGACCATCAGGGAAGCCCCTGACATTCTATCTTAATTCCTCTCCCCCCTTTTCTCCTCAAATATTCCATGCCTTGATCAATCCGCATACAGTTTATTCCTGTCTTCTTTTATCTCCTAAAGGAACTAGAATACCACAATATATACTGCCAAGTATTTTATCCCTACCTAAATCTGTATTTTGGGTGGACTTTTCTGGTGCCATAGTTTAATCCTTTATAGGATGAATTCTGCAGAACCTGTATCTTGAACCCAGCTCTATTGACCTCTGTATATACAACTGCCTACTTCCAATGCTTATCTGATAAACAATTCAAACTCTACTGTCTCAAGTGGAGATTGCTACTGATAACATGGTCCCATTTTATCTGACGTTGCAGCTTTGTAAGGAACCAAAGTCATACAAAGACCACTGAAAAACTGTATTGATCTCCTGTCTGCTAATGACAGCTGAGTATTTTCCTTGTTTCAGTTCCCTCTTTTGAGCAACAACCTATCATACATGTCTACACTTACATCCATGAAACCAGAAACTCATCTTGTTAAGAAACTCCATCCCATCAACTCTCTCAAAATTGTTCCACTGAATAAAATTTGTATCGGTTGATAAGTTCTTTCTCTTCTAAAATTTTTTCAAAGTATGACTCATTAATATGAATGTCCTACTCACAATCAAATCCATCTCATGAAGCTCAAATGCTCTTAGCTTTCTCTAATCCAGCCAGACAGAACTGGCATGTCTTCCTCAGAGGTCCCAAAGGACTTCTGATTATAGTATTGCTATTATATTGTATTATTATATGCTGTATGATTTTATAGATTACTATATTCAAATCCATCATAATTATTTCCTTACTAGGCTGTCAGCTCCTTAGAGAAAAGATCTGTTTTCTACTCAGTTTTGTACCCTTTGTTTTTGGAAAAGTAGCAGAACATGGGAAAATGTTGAGAAAAACTATTGATAAGTGTACAGTGCAGTTCAGTTCAGTTGCTCAGTCATGTCTGACTCTTTGTGACCCCATAAATTGCAAGACACCAGGCCTCCCTGTCCATCACCAACTCGTGGAGTTCACTCAGACTCACGTCCATTGAGTCCGTGATGCCATCCAGCCATCTCATCTCTGTTGTCCCCTTCTCCTCCTTCCCCCAATCCCTCCCAGCATCAGAGTCTTTTCTAATGAGTCAACTCTTTGCATGAGGTGGCCAAAGTACTCAAGTTTCAGCTTCAGCATCAGTCCTTCTAAAGAAATCCCAGGGCTGATCTCCTTCAGAATGGACTAGTTAGATCTCCTTGCACTCCAAGGGACTCTCAAGAGTCTTCTCCAACACCACAGTTCAAAAGCATCAATTGTTCGGCACTCAGCCTTCTTCACAGTCCAACTGTCACATCCATAAGTGACCACGGGAAAAACCATAGCCTTGACTACATGGACCTTAGTCGGCAAAGTAATATCTCTGCTTTTGAATACGCTGTCTAGGTTGGTCATAACTTTTCTTCCAAGGAGTAAGCGTCTTTTAATTTCATGATTGCAATCACCATCTACAGTGATTTTGGAGCCCCCCCAAATAAAGTCTGACACTGTTTCCACTGTTTCCCCATCTATTTCTCATGAAGTGATGGGACCAGATGCCATGATCTTCGTTTTCTGAATGTTGAGCTTTAGGCCAACTTTTTCACTCTCCACTTCCACTTTCATCAAGAGGCTTTTTAGCTCCTCTTCATTTTCTGCCATAAGGGTGGTGTCATCTGCATATCTGAGGTTGTTGATATTTCTCCCGGCAATCTTGATTCCAGCTTGTGCTTCTTCCAGCCCAGCGTTTCTCATGATGTACTCTGCATATAAGTTAAATAAGCAGGGTGACAATATACAGCCTTGACGTACTCCTTTTC
>SJYC01067939.1:0-10294 GCA_006408675.1 Madoqua kirkii
CAGCATTTCTCATGATGTACTCTGCATATAAGTTAAATAAGCAGGGTGACAATATACAGCCTTGACGTACTCCTTTTCCTATTTGGAACCAGTCTGTTGTTCCATGTCCAGTTCTAACTGTTGCTTCCTGGCCTGCATACAGATTTCTCAAGAGGCAGGTTAGCTGGTCTGATATTCCCATTTAGAATTTTCCACAGTTTATTGTGATCCACACAGTCAAAGGCTTTGGCATAGTCAATAAAGCAGAAATAGATGTTTATCTGGAACTCTCTTGCTTTTTCTATGATCCAGCGGATGTTGGCAATTTGATCTCTGGTTCCTCTGCCTTTTCTAAAACCAGCTTGAACATCAGGGAGTTCACGGTTCACGTATTGCTGAAGCCTGGCTTGGAGAATTTTGAGCATACTTTACTAGCCTGTAAGATGAATGTAATTGTACAGTAGTTTGAGCATTCTTTGGCATTGCCTTTCTTTGGGATTGGAATGAAAACAGACCTTTTCCAGTCCTGTGGCCACTGCTGAGTTTTCCAAATTTGCTGGCATATGGAGTGCAGCACTTTCACAGCATCATCTTTCAGGATTTGAAACAGCTCCACTGGAATTCCATCACCTCCACTAGCTTTGTTCATAGTGATGCTTTCTAAGGCCCACTTGACTTCACATTCCAAGATGTCTAGCTCTAGATTAGTGATCACACCATCATGATTATCTGGATGGTGAAGATCTTTTTTGTACAGTTCTTCTGTGTATTCTGGACAGAAAGATAAGTGTACAAGGAGTGAAGAAAAGACAAAGAAACAAAGTGTGTCCTCTGGGTCTATTCTGATGAGTTCTTGATTAGGAATTCAGAGCGTGAAGGGAAAGCGTGCTTTACAAGTTTTTAGAGGGAGGCTGTATCGGGGGATGTAGGGCTGGAGTGGGTTTGTGCACAGGTGAGAGGTGGCCGTGCTCCACTGTGGTGCTCGCAGAGCAGAGGTACACAGCTGTTTGCTTGGTGTGAGCAGACTTCACAGTCAGAGGAAAAGCTCCTTCTTCTCTCGAGAGACACTGTAACCTTCAGATAAGTCTCCTTTCTGAATATCCGTTTCAACCGTAGAGTAATAAATCAGCTTCAGACCCTGCCCTGGGTCCTGCCAGTACCAGTACATGGTATTGTAGCCCAGGTTCTGTTTACACTCCAAGGTCACATCCTGGCCAGCCTCAGCAAGCAGAAATCTTACCTGGTAGATTTCAGCATCCGTGAGTCCTGTAGGATAAAGATGCAAAGGCTGGTGATGACACCTAGAAGGGAGCCAGATACTACTGTGAGATGAGGGTGCTGGAGTGGGTGGGGCGCTGCATGCCCAGGACCAGACTTTGTTGACTGGGTGTTGGGCTTACCTGCTCCCAGGAGACAAAGGGCCAGGCAGAGGACCCAGCTGCCCATGGCAAGGACTGAGTCTTCGCAAAACCCCGGACAAAGTATGAGGGAGGCAAGGGCCGAGGCTGGAAGCTCGAGCTCTCCCTGGCTCAACACGCAGAACTTGTCACTGCTGTCAACTGACTGTCGCAGCTGAGTTTGCACACAGAGACACCGAGAAAGATCAGGACGCTTGCATCTCCCCTTCCGCCCAACACAGCTCGTTATATCCCTTCTAAACGGACAAATGCCAACTGGTGAAGAGACTGAGTCTCCCATTTCCTGGTCAGAGTCACAAACAGACGGTGCCTGTGCATTCACCGTGATGAAAACTAGGAAAGGGAAATACCTACCATGTTCAGAGTCTGCTGCCTCTCTATCAACAGCTCGATTTCCCGCTAACACTGTTAGTGGGGAACTCCAAACATAAGAAGAGGCTCAAGGGTTTTGCTATAACATAAAGCCAGTTCTCTCTGTCCTCTGCATTTGTTACAAATAACGGATACAGTTACTTCAGCTGAAGCTGAAGCTCAGATACTTTGGCCAACTGATGCAAAGAACTGACTCATTAGAAAAGACCTTGATGTCGGGAAAGACTGAAGGCAGGAGGAGAAGGGGATGACAGAGGATGAGATGGTTGGATGGCGTCACCAACTGGATGGATTTTGAGCAAGCTCCGGGAGTTGGTGATGGAGAGGGAAGCCTGGTGTGCTGTATCTGTGGGGTCACAAAGAGACAGACAAGACTGAGTGACTCAACAAGAACAACAAATTGATACAGTAGAGACAAAGCAGAGGTGAGTCGGGTAATTTTAGCAAAAAGCAAAGGGCCCTAAACCCACCCCCATGTTGGTGGACTAGAGCAAGGATTTGGGAGGAAACCTGGGCTTGAATTCTGGCCCTGCCAACTAGCAGCCATGCCACTGGGCAAGTCTCTTATCCTCCCCTTGATTTTCTCACCTGTAAAATGGATATAATGAGCATCTATCTGCTTGAAAAGTTGTTCTAACTATTATATAAAGAATCTAGAACAGTTCTTCACACAGAATAAGCATCATATTTGTGTTTGCTATTATTATTTTCTGGACTTTTTATTTCATTAAGAGGACTTAGGAAGCTAGTACTATATCCAGGAAATTCAGATATTTACTGACATGGGATTGTGCAAGCTCACAAACATCATTTTCCAGCACTGAGCTGAAATTTATGCAATAAGTTTACATTCATTGCATAAAATCATTTATTCCAGAATTTTAGATAAATGATAATGTGGTCATAGATTATTTCTTAACAAATGTTGTTATTTTGGTAGATAAATGTTTGTTTTATTTTTATATTGGGGGGTCATCTGTGAGAAAAGACAATTTTATGATGAAACTTGGTTGGAATCTGGTGGTTCAGACACTGTTGCTGCCACTTTCTGGAAGAAAGGTACATGTGTGAGTGTGTGTGAGTACGTGTGTGTGAGAGAGAGAGATACAAAGGGAAAGGAGATGACGTATGATTACGAAGGTGACTGATGAGAAAGTGCAGTTCTGGGGTAGAAGTCTGAGAAAGAATGCGGGCTGAGAGCTCATTTCCAAACATTGGATCCAGGCTTGAGGTTGAAAAGCACATCTGTAAAGTTGAGGACCTCATTCTTCACACAGGAACACTTTTGGTGATTTGTTAAATCCTAGGCACTGCTTCTGAGAATAATGTTTTAAACTCATAAAGTAGCATATACAGTATTACACCACTTATTCTGAAATGCAGAATAAATGCAAATGTTATCAAGATATTCTCAAGGAAATGTATGATATATATACATCTTCAAAATTCATTTAATAAAACATATCCTGGGGGACTTCCTTGGTGGTCCAGTGGTTAAAAATTTGCCTTCCAACGTAGGGGACATGGGTTTGATCCCTAGTCTGGGAACTAAGATCCCACCTGCCATGGGGAACCAAGCTTGTGTGCCACAACTAGGGAAAACTGTGAGCCCAACAAACAATCCCCCATGCCGAAAGCAGACCCGTGCAGCCAAATAAAGTAAATGTTGAAAAAATACAGTATATTCTGGAATATATCTGAAAACTGCAAGATTTCCAAGCAGGGAGTGATGACAGTAATATTCGCTTTATGTAATGGGATATGAAAACATCTGAAAATTTTATATCAACTGGAATACACATCAAGTGTTATAATGCACAAAAAATTTATGCAAATACCCTGTGACTTCCATTATTGACTTTGTCACAGGTTCTACTAACACTGCTCTGGTTCATTCACTACATCTATCGCGAACTAAGCTGTATTTTAGTTAGACATTAGAAAAATATAGACTCATTTTCCCACTCAGATACATGGATTCCTAAATTCTACCTTTGTACCCCTTGGAAGGCCATGGTCCCAGGTTAAAAATTTGTGCCTTAGAAGAAAATATTCTCTGTGATAAAATACATGGACAGGAAGTATTAGGAAGAAATATTTTATCTACAGTGCAAGTTCAGATTTGTTAAAGGGGTTTGATTAAAAAAATAAAACACTTTTAGACTGACTGACAAGTTATGACAAGACCAGGACTTACTAGATTGTGTTCTTGTCCTGGAAACATGATTCTTACAGACATGAGGTGACACCTCATCTCTGGCTGGTGAACACAAATCTTCACTTCTGGAGAAGGTGTTTTTATATAATATGTTAAAATTGAGACATCAGTTGAGAGTTGTAAAGACTAAAAGGAAGTGGGCTAATGTGAGGTCTTAGCAGAAACTATTTTAATCAATAAACTCCTTCTGAGTATTAAAAGGTACATTTATAATACATTAAAAAATAAATTTAGGAAAAACAGGAAAAAATCAGCAAAATATATGTATGAAGTGTTGGATAAAAAGTACAGAGCAATGCTGAGAGAATTTAAAGACCTCAATAAAGCAGCATGTGGGGACATTTGGGAAGGGGGAAATATTCTGTATCTTGAGTATCATGCTTGTTATTGTTTAATCTCTAAGTCATTCCAACTAACAGTGTCCAACTCTTTGGTGACCCCATGGACTGTAGCATGCCAAGCTCCTCTGTCCATGGGATTTCCCAGGTAAGAATACTAGGGTGGGTTGCTGCTTCCTCCTCTGGGGGAGTCTTCCCCACCCAGAGATCAAACCCTTGTCTTCTGCTTTGGCAGGTGGATTCTTTACCATTGAGTCATCAGGGAAACCCATCAGGTAGGTCTCCCATGTGTGTGTGTGTAGCTCAGTTGTGTCCAACTCTTTGCAACCCCGTATGCTATAGCCTGCTAGGCTCCCCTGTCCATGGGATTCTCCAGGCAAGAATACTGGAGTGGGTTGCTATTTCCTTCTCCAGGTGATGTTCCCCACCCAAGAAGTGAACCCAGGTCTCCCCCATTGCAGGCAGATTCTTTACTGTTTGAGCCACCAGGGAAGCCCTATCATGTAGGTTACATGGGTCTAAAAACTTACCAAACATGTTAAAATATATACTTGAAATGGGTATATTTTCTTGTGACTATGTTATACCTCAAAGTGCTTTTAAAGCTTGTGACTGTAGTGTTCAGGAGGTAGGGAGCTGCGGGGTGTCTTGCTCAGTTTCTCTGGCAGGGACAGCTGAGAGAAGCAGTGATGAACCCTGAGGAGTCTATGGGTCAATGAATGTGCAGAGCCAGGAGATCAGGGTACCCCTGCTGATTATCCTTATTCCTGAAGGCACAGTTTTGTAAGATGAAAAGCACAGAACTGCATGTTTTAATAAAGATTGTTAGGAACCCAGCAAGGTCACATCCTGTGTCTCCTTTGCCAGATACCCTGCCAACTGGGGAATCTGAGACCCCTTACAGCTTCCTGTTCCATCCTTGGGTTTGTGTTCCCACCAGCTGTTTTCCACCTCCCCTTCTGCTCATCCTGTGTTGCCATTTACAGACTTTTCCTTCTGGTGTATGCTCTCTCAACGTGGGTTTCTGTTAGTTCCTACCCTCCTGTGACACCACTGATTTTCTGAGCTGGGTCCACAGTGAGTTTGTGTTCTAAGAAGAGCTGACGTGCAGCACTGTGGACTGGCTGCTGGCACAGAAATACAGAGCTGAGTCCGCTGCCTCGGTGGACTTGATTTCCAGGCTGCAGGGTGAGTTTTGGGGGCACTGAGCTGAAAATCGCTGTTTGAACACAGCTGTATCTTCCATAGTATCTTGATTCTGAAAGTAAACCAAAAACTCAAATGCTTCTTCCAGCTTCTTGCGATACCAGTAAACGTAAGCATGTCCTTCTTTGGGAACACAGTCCATCTTTGCTTTCTGGTCTTTTGCTTTGATCAGATGACTTGGACTCTGGGTGACCTCGGTGTCCAGGGAACCTGTGAGGAAAGAGACAGATGGTGTAGTGAAAGTCCAGGAGAAACCCTGATTTTGCAGCCACAGGACAAAGTCCTGAGATTGGAGTCCAACAACTTCACAATAGGGACTTACCTGCTTCCCAGAAAAAAAGGGCCACACAGCATAGGAGGCTGAGGCACATGGCTGGCTCGGGGAGAAAGCAGGGCAGTGGCTTTTTCTCTAAGGTGCCTCCTCCCCTTCAGCACCTCCTTGTGACGTGGTCGGTTTCTGTGGTCATCACAGTCCCAGGGTACCTGAGACTCTAACATTTCTTAGGCTTAGGGGAGGGAAAGCTGGTAAAACAACTAGCTTGAATTTTAAACTGCTTTAATTTTTTTCCTGAATCTTCTCTTTCATTATCTTCTAAATAAAACTGTTGGGGGCCAGTGTGAGGAACTCCACCCTTGGCAAAGGTCATGAGGAAGGGGGCTTCGGCATAGGCAAAGGCGTGACCAAGCCTCAGGAAATCCCCTGCTCCAGAGCATCTAACCCCCAAACCATAGTCTGTCCTCTACTCTCACCTACGGGGGGCTCTCCCCCATAACTGTTTCTCTCAGAGAAGGAATAAACATGTAGCTCCAAGGCAGTAGAAATTCCTGGCCGTGACTAGAGTGTTTCAACTTACGGGACTCCTCTGAAGGTTAGCTAGCCTGTCTGTGTAGGTTCCTCCGGCCACAACAGCCCTCCAACCATGAGAGGCATGAGATGTTTTGACTTACTAAAGGCAAATTCTTGTGGGAAGTTAGAAATTATTAGTATAGTGGGTTGGTTGGGAATTATATTGGTAAAGTGTTTTTTCATTTGTTGTGTCAATAATTGCTGCTAATTCCCTGCCCTGGGTGGGAAAAGGGCGTCTCAGGTTAAGTCTCTCTTCAGACACATGATTGTTACTACCTCTCAACCATAAACAGCACAGAGAGTTTTGGAGTATTTTGAGAGTCTTAATTAACATAGGGCTTTTTCTTGTTGTTGAGTCAATGATTGCCGCCAGGCCTCCATATCCTTAGATACCTGGGAATATATTAATCAATGTATTTGGAATATCTCGGGACGGGGCCGCCCTGCAGGGCCCAGGGCTGCGGCCCTCGACTCACTGAAGAGCAGCAGGGTCCTGGTCGTCCGGCCGGCCCGGCCCAGGCGCAGGTACACCACGCTGGCGCTGTAGTCGGGGACCATCACGCGGAAGCCCTCCACGCCCCTCACTGAAAGGAAGGAAGCCCAGAGTCCTCCACTCAGCCCTGAGCACTGCGGTCCTTCCAGAGGTCCCCGGGCCCCACCACCCGCACCGAGGGGCCGTCTGGAAGGGCAGCAAAGCCCCCCACCCCAGGCCCGGGCTCCTGGGCACACGCTGGCCGAGCCACCTCTGGGCCACTGTGGGCTGACTGTGCATCCCGGCGTCTGTCCCCACCGGCGGGCGCATGCTCTCCGGGGAGGACTGCTGAGGGCCGTGCGGTCAGGGGTCCTGTCCAGGGTCCTGGGGGGCTCAAGCAGCCCTGGATGGCCCTCCCCCAGCCCCCCGTGGCCCAGTGGGTACGCACAGGTGTTCCTGAACACCGGCTTCTTCCTGTCTTTCCGCAGGATTAGTGAGTGTGTCTGGCACCCCTGGGACCTGGGTGGGGGGAGTGGGCTGTGAGCTGGGGACCTGGGAGACCTCTCGAGGCTCTGCCATCCTGGGACATTCCAGCTGGGACCCAGGCCGGTCCCACTGCTCAGGGGAGATGCTCCACCACCCCTGCCCCCAGCCCCCCGTGGGCTGTGGGGACTTCACTTGAGTTTGACAGCACGAAGTGATGGTTTGGGGACAGTCCTCATGGGATTTCCAGACTGACCCTGGGTCTGGTCCCCCCACCGGCCGCCCCCCCTTCCCTGGGCTCAGGGCCCCCCCCCCCCCCCAGACGTGTTTAAGAGACAGCCCCTGCCCTTATAATGAATATAACTAGCATATGGGAGAAATAAGTATTAACCTTTAAGCATATAGGAGAAATAAGTATTAACCTTAAAGATCAATCATGTTACCTTGGATTAAATAAATTCCTTTCTTGATTGTAACTCACTACACCCTCACCCTATAGGAATGTGACTTTGTTTGGAGAGTGGTGCCTGGTTTAAGAAAAAACACGTTTGGAAAAAATAAGTTTCTTGGTTATCAGAAAGAAAGGGTTGTAAATCTCAGCAGGCAGAAATGGCTTAAAGATGATATAAAACCCCTAAGACCTTTTTTTATGTAAAGCACCTGATTTTGATAAAGGTCAGGACTGCTGACCCCCGCGTGACTCTGTATTCATCCCTATCTGTAACAAAAGGAATATAAGAAAATGGGAAAAATAAAGAAATGGGATCAGTTCGTGGAAAGACTGACTCCCCCATGTCGTTCATTCTTGCTCCCCGTTTTTCCAGCTGAATTCCCATCTGGAACAGGGATGCTATTCCATGTAACCCAAGTTATTCAGCCTCTTTTACTCCACTAATTTTCCTACTACACTATCCGCTTCTAATCTCTCTATATCTGTAGCTAAATATGTATTTTTCCAAGGAAGACGCTGACGCCGTCTCCACCTTCGAATCATCCTGGATCCACCGGGGTTGGGCCCCGGCAGGGACGGCCCTTCCTGCTCCAGCGCCACCATAACCTTCTCAGCTCAAACGTCACATCCTCCAAGAAACTCTCTGTGACCCCTCCTCCCCAACCTGCCTCCGTTTGCACTTGGCACCTCTGGACACAGTCCTCAGGGCCCACAACTGAACCCAGGTGACGGTGTTGGCGTCTGCCTCTTCGCCCCAGCTCTCTCCCTGGCTTCCTGGGAAGTGTCGGATGTCGAGGAAAGTGGAGGGCGGTGGCGGGGGAAGCACAGGGCTGTCACACTGGGCTGGTCCCGTCTATTTCCCACAGACGAGGGTGGGCAGCAACCGCCTGCCGCTCCATCCACAGGACCCAGCTCCGGGCACCGCCCCCCACCGTCAGCGTGCACCCCACCCCCACCCGGGGGACCCTAAAGGGCCCTGCTGGGCGCTCGCCCACCCAAGCTCCGCTCTATCAGTGGCCTGGGGTCTCCAGACCCATCTCAGGTGTGAGGCCTGCAATCTGGAACTCGCTCCCGGGGTCTGGGAGGACCACAAGCCGAGGCTCACAGGGAGGAGCAGGTGGGCGGCCGGCTCACGGCAGGATGGTGTGCGCGCAGGAGGCTGCAGGAGAAGGAGAGCCCACGTTTGCCAGGCACGCGCGGCAGCTCCCCTGGGGCCTCGGGCCCTGGCCCCCAGCCGCCTCCCAGGGACCCGGCCCCAGCCACCAGTGTTCTCAGGGTCCCCTGGGGAGACAGGAGGGCACGTGCACGCGGCCGTGACTTTCTTTAAAGGTGCCCCTGTCGCCCTCTGTCCCTCCGTGCCTCACAGGGCCGGCTCCTCGGCGGCTCGGGGTGGTCCCGGGGCAGTGCCGCCCACACCTCACCGTCTTTTGGGAACATGACCACATGGCTGGCGAGCCCCAGGGCCTCACACGCATTGATGAACTTTTTCATGCTCAGGAAGCTGCACGTGGGCTGTCTGCCTGCGGTGGGTGGGGGCAGGTGCGGACCAGAGGCGCAGCATCAGGCCCCCTGTCAAGGGAGCACCACCCCTCACCAGAAGGCCCCCGGGCTCCGGGTCAGGGAACCGCAGCTGCTGGTGGGTGACGGGAAGCATCAGCGGGGAGTGGGGGTCCCCAGAGAGGCTCGGGACGGGGCCGCCCTGCAGGGCCCGGGGCTGCGGCCCTCGACTCACTGAAGAGCAGCAGGGTCCTGGTCGTCCGGCCGGCCCGGCCCAGGCGCAGGTACACCACGCTGGCGCTGTAGTCGGGGACCATCACGCGGAAGCCCTCCACGCCCCTCACTGAAAGGAAGGAAGCCCAGAGTCCTCCACTCAGCCCTGAGCACTGCGGTCCTTCCAGAGGTCCCCGGGCCCCACCACCCGCACCGAGGGGCCGTCTGGAAGGGCAGCAAAGCCCCCCACCCCAGGCCCGGGCTCCTGGGCACACGCTGGCCGAGCCACCTCTGGGCCACTGTGGGCTGACTGTGCATCCCGGCGTCTGTCCCCACCGGCGGGCGCATGCTCTCCGGGGAGGACTGCTGAGGGCCGTGCGGTCAGGGGTCCTGTCCAGGGTCCTGGGGGGCTCAAGCAGCCCTGGATGGCCCTCCCCCAGCCCCCCGTGGCCCAGTGGGTACGCACAGGTGTTCCTGAACACCGGCTTCTTCCTGTCTTTCCGCAGGATTAGTGAGTGTGTCTGGCACCCCTGGGACCTGGGTGGGGGGAGTGGGCTGTGAGCTGGGGACCTGGGAGACCTCTCGAGGCTCTGCCATCCTGGGACATTCCAGCTGGGACCCAGGCCGGTCCCACTGCTCAGGGGAGATGCTCCACCACCCCTGCCCCCAGCCCCCCGTGGGCTGTGGGGACTTCACTTGAGTTTGACAGCACGAAGTGATGGTTTGGGGACAGTCCTCATGGGATTTCCAGACTGACCCTGGGTCTGGTCCCCCCACCGGCCGGCCCCCCTTCCCTGGGC
>SJYC01067940.1:0-22836 GCA_006408675.1 Madoqua kirkii
GCCCACGCACCGGTTCAAGGCGAGCACCACCTTCAGCTGGCCCACCTCCTGAACCTGCACTGCGGACGCGCCCAGCTTCCTCTGGCCTTGGGGCGGCAGCATCCCCCGGGCATCGGAGGCGACGGCCAGGACGTACCAGAAGCCTGAGAACTGCAGAGAGGGCCCCGGTCCCACCAGGCCCAGGGCCACACGGTCCCACCAACCCCAGGGCCGCACGGGCCCACCAAGCCCAGGGCCGCCCGGGCCCACCAAGCCCAGGGCCGCCCTGGCCCACCAAGCCCAGGGCCGCACGGGGTCCACCAAGCCCAGGGCCACCCCGGCCCCACCAAGCCCAGGGCTCTGAGGACCCCAGGACGGTGAGCCCGCCCGTGGCCCAGCCTGTGTCCAGGACCAGCCTGGGTGCCCCGCTGCCTCCCAGACGGTGGAGGCGGACGCCCAGCTGGTCTGGGACCTGAGGCGGTGCAGCGCGGGGCCCAGGTGCAGGGTCAGAGCGCCCAGCCCACAGGGACCCCGGGACCTCCTCCTCCAGCTGGCCCCCATCCCACCGGCGCCCCCGCGTCTGCTCGGCCTGTGCCCGGGGCCGCCCCCGCCAGGAGCTTCTGCCTGCTGCAGTCTTGTTATTCCAGGGCTCGCCCGCTCACCCCACCTCCCCTCCACCCACGGGCTCCTGCAGGTGACTCGGCAGTGCCCGTCTCAGAGCCCCCCCCGGGCTTGCGGCCCATGGTCAGCAGTTGAGTTCTGAAGCCTCAGCCTGTCCCCAGAAGAGGCCCTCAGGACCAGGAGACCCGTGCCCAAGCCCCCCACCAGCCCATCCCGGGCTTCAGGGGCCCTCTGCCCGCTGCCCTCCCCAACTCTGGCCCCGGCGCCCGGCGAGGGTGCCACCAGGCTCACCTTGTGCCAGTTGAGGTTGTGGGACTCTCGGGGGAGCTGCTCCTGGGCCCGGGGCCCCCCACCCAGCCCCAGCAGCAGGGCCAGCAGGGCCGGCCGCCAGCCCAGCCCCATCCTCGCCACCTCAGCTGCCTGCCTGGACGGTGCACTTAAATGCCCAACCTGCCAGTCCTGCCATGGGCGTCAGCCAACCACAGCCATGAGCCAGCCTCGGGGGCCAAAGGGGAGGGGTCTTGGGCCCTGCCCCCGCAGGCAGGGCTAGCCCCGCCCTTGGCCCTCGGAGCCAGCCTGGGACACCCCAGAAGACAGAGGCCTCGATGACCCCGAGGTCACCTCCTGGGCCTCGGGTCCCTAGTGTCCCCTGGAGCCATGGCACCTGGCAGGGAGGTTGTTGGTGCTCTTGTCCTAACCCCACCCCCACCCCCGGGGGTGCAGGGGGCACCTGCAGGGGGCAGCGTCACTCCACGGGCCGTGCACGCAGGAAGTGGGGTCTCTGACGACGGGGCTCGGACCCTGCTGGTGCTGATGCTGGGGCCGCCTGCGTGATGCCTTTGGCAGGTCTTGACATGTGTGCACACGTGTGTGTGTGTGTGTGCACACTGTGTGCATGTGTGTGTGCGTATTTGTGTGTGCTCACATATGTCTCTGTGTGTGTGTACACCCAATGCCAGCAGAGTGAGAGGTGACCCCCGCCCCCCTGCGCCCTGCTCCCCAGGGGCCCCTGCCCCTGCCAGGACTTCAGGACACAGGAAGACAGACTCTGGCTCTCTGGTGTCGCTGCCTGCCCCCCGCCCTGCCCCAGGGCCCCAGGAAAAGCCAAGCTCTCATGCCCTGGGCGCCCCAGCCCAGCGCCCTGCCCACACATCACCCAGACCACAGGGCCTAGCTCCAGCTCGGGCAGACGGGCCTCCTGTCGGCCCAGGGCCCGGGGTGAGCTCCCGGAGAAGCAGCAGTCTCGGGCCCAGGGCCCTGCTTGGACACACGCGAGAGGCCCTGGGAGAGTTTGTGGAACTGTTTTATTTGAATCCGAAGCAAGAGCCCCTGGGAGCAGGCGGCCGCCCACCCAGCCCCTGGGTGGCTGGGCCAGGAGGGCAGCATCTGGCCAGCCTCCTCCGGGCCCCTGGGGGCTGCAGCGTTCACTGGAAACCAAGAAGAACACGGACACCCTGGACTCGCCCGCAGAGGCATCGGCTCCCCGGGGACCCCAGCCCTGCCCACGGTGGAGCCTCCGGAAGAGGGGCCCAGGACACCCAGGCGCCTCCTTCCACGCAGAGGGGAGGGGTGCTCGGGGAGGCCGCTTACCGGGAAGACCTTGTGTGCGCAAGTGACTGGGGAGGAAAGGGGCCACGGTGAGGACGGCTGGCCCTCGCCCACCGGCGCCCAGGGCCCCGCACACCGCCTGCCCCGTCCACTCCGCAGGCCTGACGCTGGGCAGGGAGCAGGGACCCCTTGAAGCCCCCGAGCCCAGCCTGGCTCCCCAAGGCCGGGAAGGTCCTCGAGCCCGCGAGCGCCCCCCAGCGTCCGGCGCCACTCACAGTCCCTCTGGAGCTCGGCCTGCTGCTGCGACAGGAAGCCCAGGCTCCGGCTCCACTTGGCGAAGCGGCCCAGGGCCTCCTGGCTGGCCAGGGCCGTCCGGCCTGCGGGGGAGGCGGGAGAGCCGGGCGGGGTGGGGGCGAGGAGGGGCCCACCCCCAGAACGCACAGGCCCGGGACTCCCTGCCCTCTGAGCCCAGGCTCTTCGCCACGTGCGGCCCCGCCCGGCCCCTCCAGGGGGCGCCCGGGAGGCAGGCGCGGGGCGGGCGGTGGGCGTTTCTGGGGTTGAGGCTGGGGGGGGCGGAGCCCCGCGCACTCACTGTACAGCTCCACCGTGCTGAAGGCCTCCTCCTGGGCCTCCAGCTGCGTGAACACGATGGCGTAGTCCCTGAAGTTGGTGCCCAGCACCCGGTACTCCAGCACGCCCAGGCCTAGAGACAGGTGCCCCCGGGGGGTGGGGGGTGCGTCAGGCCCCAGTAGACCGAGAGCCCCCAGGCTTGGTCCGCTCGCCCCCCGCCCCCATCCAGCCCCGGCACACAGGGTCTCCAGGTGGTCGGCGGATGGCAGGTGAGCCCCAGCTCTTCCCGGGTCACCCTCCTCAGATCCAGCCCCCATGGGGGCGGAGGACACCCCATCCGCGCCCACCTCCCCAGACACCATAGCTGGAGGGCCGGGGTCCCGCTGAGCTGCTGGCCGAGGACTGGCCCCAGGCACCTCCCAGTTCCCGGAGAATGCCTCTGGAGCTGGGGTGGAGCTGCCCCTCCCCGTCGCGAGGGGCTGACCGGGCACACAGGGGCCTGGGGACAGCGCTGGGTGGAAGGCCCGAGGCCCCTGGGGGCAGAAGGCAGCCGGACGGCACTCGGAGTGGGGGGGGGCTGGAGGATCCCCACGCTGCCGGAAGGACTGCGGTGGCCGTCATCCTTACGGGGATTCCCGAAGACCCATCCGGAATTTTGTCTCCGCAGCTCCACAGCCTGCAGGTGGCACCTCTCCAGCCTGGAGCACAGAAGGATCCGGCGTCAGCCAGATCCAGGGGCAGGACCGCCCAGACTCGGCCAGCGTGGCTGCAGGGGGCTCCCCCTTGGCGGCCACAGTCACCCAGAAACCCTGGTGTCAACCGCAAGTGACCTGTCGGGGCCGCAGGCTGGCTGGGGACCTGCAGAATGGGTGTCTCCTCTCAAGGGACCTGCTTTGTCAGATCCACATGGAGAGAACTCGGGAGCGCAGCGGAGGGCATGAAAGGGGCCTGAGACAGACGGGGTCTGCAGTTTGGGGTAAAGCGACTCCACCTCTGAAGAGGCCAGTGTCCCTAAGCCATCAACCCATAAAATGAGCCGCAAGACGAGCTCACAGCCAAGTTCCCTGCAAGACCCAGGAGTCACGAGGAAAAGCCGGAAAGCAGCATCACCAGCAAGGACCAGCCGACCCCTAACAGTGCGCACTGCGGAGCCGCGAGGGGGCAAGCACCCGGACTCACTGGCGCAGAAGCAGACTGATCAAAGGAGCAGAGCAGAGCGTCCAGAAGTGAGGCAAATGCCCGGGGGTTAGCGCGTCACGAAGCGAGCATCCCCAGCCAGAGGAGGAAGAGGGACCCTGGGCGACGGTGCAGGGCAGCTGGGCATCCATCAGCGGTCACACCTCGCAGGTCCCCAGGGCGTAGCCCCAAGCAGCTCAGGGATCAGAGGCCTCTCAGCTCCAGGGAGGTGGGAAGACCTCCTAACAAACTACATCACGAGACCCAGAGCCCCTAAAAAGAAGCCGGAGTCACAGATACACAAACACAGAAGAGCCCTTCCTACCAAAAACTGCTCGAAGGTGTAAGAATGACCGACTGGGAGGTAAATTTGCAACCAACCTTGTTACAGACAGCAGCCAAAATCACCAATACCTAAGCGTCCTTGCATGTCAGTAACAACCTACCCCAGGGAAAACCATGCCAAAGTATGAACAGGCCCTGCATTGGGGAGCAGCCCCAGAAAGGCAGGCCCGAGGCGCCCCTCCGCTGTGATCAGAGGAGGCAGTAAAAACGACCGTGGGGCCATCGGTCACCCATCAGACAGCCACCCAGCCTCGTACCAGCTCGGGGCGCCCGCCTTGTGGGACACGGAAAAAGGACAGACGCACTTCAGCTCCAAGGGTTTGTTCCTCCCAGGCCAGTGCACCAACGTCCACACCCCTAGGTGTGTTTCCAGCTGCGAAAGACTAGAGACCGCTGTCTGCCCGTCAGCAGAGCCCTAGAAGGCAGCCCAGGGGAGTATTACTCAGCTGTGAAAAAAGTTTCTCAGAAAAAGTTATCACCAGCAAGGACCAGCCGACCCCTAACAGTGCGCACTGCGGAGCCGCGAGGGGGCAAGCACCCGGACTCACTGGCGCAGAAGCAGACTGATCAAAGGAGCAGAGCAGAGCGTCCAGAAGTGAGGCAAATGCCCGGGGGTTAGCGCGTCACGAAGCGAGCATCCCCAGCCAGAGGAGGAAGAGGGACCCTGGGCGACGGTGCAGGGCAGCTGGGCATCCATCAGCGGTCACACCTCGCAGGTCCCCAGGGCGTAGCCCCAAGCAGCTCAGGGATCAGAGGCCTCTCAGCTCCAGGGAGGTGGGAAGACCTCCTAACAAACTACATCACGAGACCCAGAGCCCCTAAAAAGAAGCCGGAGTCACAGATACACAAACACAGAAGAGCCCTTCCTACCAAAAACTGCTCGAAGGTGTAAGAATGACCGACTGGGAGGTAAATTTGCAACCAACCTTGTTACAGACAGCAGCCAAAATCACCAATACCTAAGCGTCCTTGCATGTCAGTAACAACCTACCCCAGGGAAAACCATGCCAAAGTATGAACAGGCCCTGCATTGGGGAGCAGCCCCAGAAAGGCAGGCCCGAGGCGCCCCTCCGCTGTGATCAGAGGAGGCAGTAAAAACGACCGTGGGGCCATCGGTCACCCATCAGACAGCCACCCAGCCTCGTACCAGCTCGGGGCGCCCGCCTTGTGGGACACGGAAAAAGGACAGACGCACTTCAGCTCCAAGGGTTTGTTCCTCCCAGGCCAGTGCACCAACGTCCACACCCCTAGGTGTGTTTCCAGCTGCGAAAGACTAGAGACCGCTGTCTGCCCGTCAGCAGAGCCCTAGAAGGCAGCCCAGGGGAGTATTACTCAGCTGTGAAAAAAGTTTCTCAGAAAAAGTCACATAGAGTCAGCAGATGACCCAATAATCCCACAATCTGGGTGTGTCTGCAAAAGAATTGAAAACAGGGTCTCAAAAAGATATTTGCACACCCGTGTCTACAAGGCCCAAAAGCCGGAAGCAATCCAGACATCCGTCAACGGATGAAAGGGAGCTGGATGGGGTCCAACCCTGCGGTGGAATATTACTCGGCCTTCAAGAAGGAAATCCCGACACAGGCCGAAACGAAACGTGGGTGAGCCTGGAGGATGCTGTGCTCTGTGAGACAAACCAGACACAAGACACACGCAGGGGCTTCCCACCCCGCCCTGCCTCAGTGGGAAAGAATCTGCCTGCCACGCCGGAGACCAGGGCTCGGTCCCTGGCCTGGGGGGATCCCACATGCTGCAGAGCCCGTGTTCCAACACAGGACAAGAGGGCCCTGTGTGACCGAGAGCAGCCGCCGCCCTCCACCCCCAGAGCGAGCCCGCGCAGCACCAGAGGCCCAGCGGGCCAGAGTGAGCGTAAGGACGTCAGCAGTTTCCCTCGATAAAGACTGACGCGGGGCCCACTCTCGTGAGACCCTAGAGGAGTCAGACCCACGGAGGCGGGGGCAGGCGGCGCAGCCAGGGGCTGCGGGAGCGGACGGGAGCGTGTCTGCTGGGGACAGGCGGTCAGTGTGAGAAGGTGAGAAGCTCCGGAGGGTGGCGAGGCTTGCACAGGGTGAGCGTGCCCTTGAACTATGCACTTGAAATGGTTAAGATGGTGAGTTTTGTGTTATGCTTATCTTACCACAGCTTTTATAAGAAAGGCAAAAGAGAATAAAATCTTAAATGTTTCAAAAGAGGGCAGAGAACCCCGGGGCTGACACCAAATTGTGGCTTGCCGAATACTTAAGAGACTTGCGTGCTCCTGAACATCTCCGAGGAGCCATCACAGACGAAACCAGGGGCTGCCTGCTGGGAGGGGCCGCCGCCTGAGGAGGGGAGGAAAGGCCCTCTGCCACCTCCCCGAGTCTTTTTTTTTTTTTTGCCCGCAGGGCACAGTTTGCGGGCTCTTGGTTCCCTGGCCAGGGATCAGACTGGGGCCCTTGGCAGGGAGAGCACAGCGTCCTCGCCCTTGGACCCCTAGGGGACTCTGACCTTCGAACCAGGTAAGTGTGTTTCCTATTCAAAGACCGACTCGTGAAACTCACCTTAAATCACAAAACAAAGCGCCCTCTTGCCCATCCTCGGGCCCAGCCGTCAGGGTGCGCCCTGCAGCCAGGCCTGGGCCCTGCCCCTTCCGCCCGGTTCGGCCCAGGTCCTCAGACACGCGCCTCCACACAGCAGGGAGCAAGGCCACTGACCGACGGCACCCACGGGTGGACGCCAGAAAGGGCTGGGAGGCCCCGCCCCAGCAAGTGCCCTCGTCCCCTCGCCGTCCACGGCCGTCCCGCAGGGCCTGGCCATCCGGATGCCAAGCTTCCGTGTTTGGATGGCTTTTTCAGCCTTGTTAGGACTCTCTGAGCCAGGACGCGTGTGAGCCTGTGATCACCCAGCACAGCAGGGCCCCCGCCCCAAGCCCCGTGTCCTCCGTCCTGGCTTGTCCGCGGCCAGGCCACCCCCGCTGGGAGGCAGCTGCAGGAGGCTCGGCTGCAGGAAGGAGCAGGGCAGACGGCCTCCTCTCGGGACGGGGCTGCCAGCTGCTCAGGCTGCGTGATGACGCCAGGGCCGGGGTGGTGCCCACCAGCCATCCTGAGCGACAGGCGGGGACTTGGACACTTGGGTGACACGGGTCCTTGGGCTTCATGGTCTCTGGGCTCCCCCAGGGCCCCCCGGACCGTGTGGGCTCAAATACACGGACCCACCTTGAGCAGCCCCTCAGGAGGGCCTTGAGCAGACAAGCGGCCTCTCCTGCTGACCGGAGCTGCTGCCAAGCTGCGCAAGGGCTGGGGCAGGGGGGGTGGTCAGAGGCTGTGCCGGCCTCGCTGGAGAAGGCGTGAGTCCCCCCAGGGTGCCCCCGGCCGGAGCTCAGGACGCAGACCTCGGAGACGCAGCGGAGGGTGGAGCTCACAGCAGAACCCGGTGCTGAGCGAGGGGAGAGCGGGCCAGCCACCCAGCCGTGCCCCCCGGCCCCACCCACCTGTGCCGGGAAGCCCGCATCTTCAGGGTGTTCTGGGACGTCAGCATCACCTCGACCCCCTCGACGCTCTTCGTGGCCTTCTCCAGCGCGAAGTCCTTCTCCCCCGAGGCCACTGCGAGGACGTACCAGGACCCCATGAGCTGAGGGAGGGGGTGCAGGTGAGGGGCTGTCCCTCCAGCCCCAGCCCGGCCTCCCGCAGCCCCTGTGGTCCAGGGGGACCCCGGAGACCACAAAGGCCCGAGGCCCCGTGTGGGCCCAGGCCCGCGCCGGCGCGGGGGAGCCGCCACCTGCTGAGGGTCCAGCCTCCCCAGCCACACGGCCTGGGCGCTGGGCGCCGAAACCGCAGCCAGCAGGGCGGCCAGCAGCGCTGCACGCATCCTCGCGAGGTCCACACGCCCGCGACCTGCCCGGCCCGGCTGAGCAGCCCTCCCGCCTCTGGACGCCCGCTTATGTGGCTCTGAACGCGGGGCCGTGGGCGGCTGCTCGTCGCCAGGCTCCCTCCTGCCTCTCCCCTCATCCTCCAGCCGCGCCGGGGAGCAAGGAGGGGCTGGACCGTGTGCGGGGCCCCTTCCACGCGGGCACCTTCATGCCACCCCGGCTTCTCCAGCGGCCCTCCTCTAGAAGTTTCCAGAATGAGCATCCTGCCCTCAGCAGCACCATCCTCTCCCTTCCAGGGAGCCCAGCTCTGTCGCTCAGTCAAGGAGGGTCAGAGACCCTGCTCTTGAACCCAGGCCAAGGTCACTTCTGAGAAGAGAGGCAAGAACAAACAGTTCCTCCAGAAGCTGTGGTTTGGGGCATCCTTTGTTTTAGGCATTAAAAATGCAAAAAGCCCCCCCCTCTGCCATTTTTCAAAAGCTCCCACACACTCCTGGCCCACCCCACTTCCTGCCCGACGGGCCCTTGTCTCCTGCCCCACCACGGCCAGCACCCAGCTGCAGCGCCCTGTGCCACCCGCCACCCACCGCCATCCGGACCTGCCCACTCTCTGGGAAGCCTCACTGTGATGCCCCCCGCCTCTGCTCACCATGAGCCTGGCCAGGCCCCCACGGCCACATGAACACTTTCCCTGGACCGCGGCTGCCCACTCTGGGGCACCGGAGACCCGGCCTGGGAGCAGAGGTCAGAGGGTTTGGCAGGATCTGTCTGAGGCCCCAAAACCCAAGCGGAAGTACCTGGGAGGATGCCCTCTTGGGGGGGAGGGCCCTGCAAACCACAGCTCCCAGCCTCCTCTGCTGGCTGGCCTCCAGGGTGCTGTGGACACAGGACAGGCAGCTGGAAGGTGATGAAAGATGAAGCTGTCTGTTGTGTGGGCCCTTACAGGAAGGACCTCAGATAAGCCGGTGCCCCACCCCTGCCTTGGAGAAGGCAATGGCACCCCACTCCAGTACTCTTGCCTGGAGAATCCCAGGGACGGAGGAGCCTGGTGAGCTGCAGTCCATGGGGTCCCTAAGAGTTGGACACAACTGAGTGACTTCACTTTCACTTTTCACTTTCACGCATTGGAGAAAGAAATGGCAACCCGCTCGTGTTCTTGCCTGGAGAATCCCAGGGACGGAGGAGCCTGGTGGGCTGCCGTCTATGGGTCGCACAGAGTTGGACATGACTGAAGTGACTTAGCAGCAGCCACCCCTGACTGGGGACAGGACGCGCCCTGCAGGAAAGGGGGCCAAAGAGAGCCCGTCACACACAGACCTGCAGCGAAGCATCGCCCTGCCCCCAGGCCTGGAGGACCCCGGGGCCAGGGTGTCTGGCACAAACAGCCACCACGGGCAGGGGTGGCTCCCCATGGCTCCACAGAGGAGGGCCGGGGGCACTGGACGGGGCAGCAGGCAGGGCCTGAAGGACCCCAGCCCAGGAAGCCCAGCCAGAGCTCCTCCCAGCGCTCTTTACCAGGAGGCTGGATGGATGGGGTGGACGCCAGCCCAGTAGGGGCCCTCAGGGCAGGAGCGGCACGTAGGGCGCTGGCCACAGGCAGCTGTTAGCAGCGGGGGCCCAGCTGGGATTTCCCCAGCCGCCCTGCGCCTCCTCGCCAACCCCCTCCCCAACTCCACCCCCGCCCCCAAAGGTGCTCCCCAGGGGCAGGCAGCCTGCTGTGCAGACTGGTGGACACTAGGGGGCGACCCTGGGCGCTGAGCCTGAAGGAAGCGGATGGGGATGGTGGCATGGCCTCCGACCCAGCGCTGCCCTGGGCCTTCCCGCTGGCTCCTGCTCAGCACATAGAGCAGCCTCTGGGAGCCCTGAAACCCTCCCTGTGATGCCCACCCCCCAGCTCTCTAGCCCTGAAACCCTATGGGGTCGCAGACAGTCAGGCACGCCTGAGCACCTGGGCTGATATCCTTCAGAATAGATGTGTATAAGAGACACTTCTGTCTCTGCGGACCTGCTATTATGCACGTCCCACAGGGGGCTCCTACACCACGCGGCCTTCGGGGTCTGGCCTATCGCCCAGCACCTTGTCCTCAAGGTTCGTCGTGTCCTTATGTGGACAATCTTCCGATGTGTGGAAAGACCACACTTGTTTATCCATTCGTTGGTGGCAGTTGTGAAGCTTGGCGACCCTTCAGCAGAATGCACAGGTGCTAACTCACTTCAATCGTGCCCGACTCTGTGCGACCCCACAGACTGTAGCCCGCCAGGCTCCTCTGTCCATGGGGATTCCCCAGGCAGGAACACTGGAGTGGGCTGCCATGCCCTCCTCCAGGGGACCTTCCAGACACAGGGATCAAACCTGCGTCTTTTGCACCTCCTCACTGGCAGGTGTGTTCTTTACCGCTGGTGCCACCCAGGAAGCCCAGCACTCTAGCAGACCTCACCTCAGTGTGAGGCGGCTTTCCTTCTAGGGGACCCCTCCCCAGCTCAGTGAAGCGCAGGCCCCGTCCAGGCTCGCCCACCAGCCCTGCGAGCAACGGCTCTTTGCTACCACTCTGTGGCCACTTCTGGGACTGCACCGTCTTGGGTCCAGGGCCTCGCCAGCTCTGGTCTGCCCACCGCCCACCAGGGCACATCTCCTGCCGGTGCCCCCGTCCTCGTCCTGAGCTGCCACAAACCCCCTCTGCACACAGCAGAGCGTGCGCCAGCCTCCTCCAGGGTGCTGAGGCCTGCAGGACGCAACGGAGGCCCTGGCCCACTGAGCCGCTGCTGTCCAGGCCTGCGGTGCCAGGCACTCAGGGGCACCCCAGGCCGGATGTGGCCACACAGACCCTGCCCGCAGGCAAATGCGCGCTGCGAGGTTTCCGCTGGCAGACCTGGGGGTCACAGCTACTTGAGTCTGACCCTCGTTCACTCACTAGGGTCAGTGGGCAGCGTCCACCGCCAGGCCCTGCGCTCCAGGCTTGGGAGACAGAGGCCGACGGGTGGCCTGCAGACTGGGGCAGTGCCTGTCATCTCGGGGCTCACAGGAGAGCAGAGAACAAATAAACACAGGCGAGAACTGGGATGGCACCAGCCCCAGGACACAGACGGGCGGCAGGCTGGGTTTGAGGAAGGCCGCTGACTAGGCAGAGGGTGAGAAGCAATCTGAGTAGCGGGGACTCTGGTGAGGGTCTGGACGGGACCAGAGGTCCCCTGGGCCGGAGGGTATGAGCAGGAGGCCCCGGGCAGGGCGGGGGCGGCCGGGCTGACTGCTGGGGAGCTGGGCGGCGCTGGGCTGGGCTGGGCGCGGGTTTGGCGAGTCTGCATTCAGGGTGGGTTTGTGCTCCGCACCACAGTGACTCAGGAGCATCTCCAGCAGGGACGCATCAGACTGACGCTCTACAAGGCTTGCTCAGGCCGCTGTGTGCAGAGTGGACTTTGGAGATGAGGGGGCTGGGGAGGCAGGAGGTGAGCGGGCATCGAGAGCTCGTGACAGCGTCTCCAGACCCCGGCAGGGAGCACGCTGGCGGCGGGAGCGTTCTCTGTGGCCTCGGAAGCTGCCCGCACCTGAGGCTCAAGGGGGTCCGTGGGGTCTGCAGGCCGCAGTGACCTGCGCCTCGATCCCTGCTTGCTCTCACCCCACAGTTCTGTGGTGAGAGGTCGGACCTCTGCATGCCACACTCGGATCTTACCTGAGGGCTGCAGACACCTTGTCTCCCTGCCCCTCAGCCCAAGAGCTGGCATCGGGAGCAGAGTTCATGCAGCCTACCTGCCTACATCCACACTCAGCTCAGTCCAGGCGCTCAGCTCAGCTCAGCCCAGGTGCTCAGGCGTGCCTGACTGTCTGCGACCCCATGGACCACAGCATGCCATCCTCCCTGTCCATCACCAACTCCCGGAGGCCACTCAAACCCATGTCCATCGAGTCAGTGATGCCATCCAGCCATCTCATCTTCTGTTGTCCCCTTCTCCTCCTGCCCCCAATCCTTCCCAGCATCAGAGTCTTTTCCAATGAGTCAACTCTTCGCATGAGGTGGCCAAAGTACTGGAGTTTCAGCTTTAGCATCATTCTTTCCAAAGAACACCCAGGGCTGATATCCTTCAGAATGGCCTGGTTGGATCTCCTTGCAGTCCAAGGGACTCGCAAGAGTCTTCTCCAACACCACAGTTCAAAAGCATCAATTCTTCGGCACTCAGTCTTCTTCACAGTCCAACTCTCACATCCATACATGACCACTGGAAAAACCATAGCCTTGACTAGACGGACCTTAGTTGGCAAAGTAATGTCTCTGCTTTTGAATATGCTATCAGTTGGTCATAACTTTCCTTCCAAGGAGTAAGCGTCTTCTAATTTCATGGCTGCAGTCACCATCTGCAGTGATTTTGGAGCACAAAAAATAAACTCAGCCACTGTTTCCACTGTTTCCCCATCTATTTCCCATGAAGTGATGGGACCAGATGCCATGATCTTCGTTTTCTGAATGTTGAGCTTTAAGCCAACTTTTTCACTCTACCTTTCACTTTCATCAAGAAGCTCTTTAGCTCCTCTTCACTTTCTGTCATTAAGGGTGGTGTCATCTGCGTATCTGAGGTTATTGATATCTCTCCTGGCAATCTTGATTCCAGCTTGTGTTTCTTCCAGCCCAGCGTTTCTCATGATGTGCTCTGCATATTGGAAACAGTGGCTGACTGTGTGAGTATCAATACATGCTGCGGTCTACACTGGCTGAGTATGAATCCATGCTGTGGTGTATACTGTGTGAGTGTGAATCCAGGCTGCAGTCTACACTGTGTGAGTGTGAATCCATGCTGCAGTCTACACTGTGTGAGTGTGAATATATGCTGCGGTCTACACTGGCTGAGTATGATGAATACATGCTGCAGTCTACACTGTGTGAGTGTGAATCCATGCTCTAGTCTACACTGTATGAGTATTAATCCACGCTCCAGTCTACACTGTGTGAGTATGAATCCATGCTGCGGTCTACACTATGTGGGTGTGAATCCATGCTGTGGTCTACAGTTAGAAGTTTATAAACTTGGCTGCACCGGCTCTTACCTGTGGCGTACAGGACCTTTAGCTGTGGCAGGTGGGAACTAGATCCCTGCCCAGGAATCGAACCTCGACCCCTGCATTGGGAACACAGAGTCTTAGCCACTCGACCCCCAGGGAAGTCTTGTTTACACTTTTTAAAAGTTGAGGTATACCTTACACGCTGCGGAACTCACCCTCTTTGGTTCTGTAAGTTTAGACAGATGCACCACAGCCCGTCACCCCAGCGTCTCCGCTAGGCCCGTCCGTCCCTGCGGATCCCCGTGCTCCGCAGCCACAGTCTGTGCCCCTCCAGACCGGCTTCCGTCACTCAGCGTAGGGCCTCTGGGTTTGGCCTGGGTCGTGTGTCTGAAGAGGTCCCACGCCCAGAGCATTGTGCGTTCTGCCCCCTGAACGACATTTGGTATTCCGTTTTTTAGGGCTTGTCAGTAAGATAGTCACATACCACCAGCAGGTTTTGGCTAAAGTGTGTCTCACTTTTCTTGGGTAAGTATCTAGGCTTGTGATTGTCGCGTTTCGTGGTATTTGCCTGTCTCCCTTCACAGGATCCGCCGAGCCGTCCCCAGGGTGTCCACGCTCTTGGTTTCCCGCCCTAGTGGTGACCACCCAGTGTCTCTGGTCTGGAGGCAGAGCGGCCAGCCTGCGGGTCTGCGGGGGCATCTCCTTGCAGGGAACGATTGCCCCTGAGCCTCTGCATGGCTTTACTTGCTGATTTGGAATCTTTTCAAATGTTTTGCCTGTTTTTCTTACTTTTTTTCTTTTAAGTCTTGAGAGTTCTCTACAGATTCAGGATTTAAGTCCTTTATCAGAGGGATGTTTTGTAAATATTTGCACAGGAAGGCTTTCAGGGCCTTCTGTCTCAGGACTCGGATTTGGTTGAGAGCTGGCGCCTCCTGCACCCAGCGGGGGCGGTGAGCCGGAGCCCTCAGCCCTGACCCCCCGCTCCTCCCACCCTGCTGGCCGACGAGGGTCCTTCCCTGACCCTAAACACACTTCCGCTGGGAGCTCAGTGCTGGCCTTCCCTGGGGACGCCTGCCTCTGAAGGACTCGGGGCCCCCCAGGCCACGTGCTGCTCCTCAAATGGTGCCCCTGGGGTCCCCCGAGAGGACAGAAGAGGCCACCTGGGGAGAGGCCTGGCGAGCCTGAGGCGCCTCCCCGGCGACACTGCGGTCCGCACGCTTACGCAACCAGTGATAAGGTGGCCGTGACCCCATAATCCACCCGGGTGATGGCCCAGCCCCGCCCTCCACACGGGCTTGCTGGAGGCCCAGCCAGGGGTCTGGAGGCAGGGCTGCTCGGGCCTCTGACGTCACCCCTGTCCCCCTGAGACGAGGCCCCCAGGCCTGGCTGATGTGACTCCGCTCTGTGCAGGAAGGTGAGGGGGTGAGGACTCTGGGGGACCTGGCTGGAGCAACCTGTCCGTGGATGCTTCCCAGTGGCGCCCCCACAGGCCCTGGGCTCCAGCCGTGGTGCCCACAGGTGGGCAAGGCCCAAGTCAAGTGAGAGCCCTCTGGAGCCCTCCTGGAAATGACCCCTGGAGCCGGTGGGGACACTCGGGCGATTGTGCCAAACAGTGAACAAAGAGGGGCTGGCACTTCCGGAGCCGAGACGCCGTCCGCTGCCCAGGCGGCTCGCTGGCCCTGCCCCACTGCGGGCCGGGCTATAAAGCTGCCCACAAAGGGGGCCGGCGGACCAGGGCCGGGGCCAGGGGGCGCGGACGGGGATGGGGGCCACGCTGCTGAGCTGTGTCCTGCTGCTGCTCTGGCCTGCCGTGGCTCGGGCTGACGTCCTGGTGCGGCCAGATTTTGATGCCAGCAAGGTACGCAGGCCCCGTGCTGTGCCATGCGGGAGGGGGTCCGGGCTGAGCTGCCCCTGGAAACAGGAGAGACCGGGTCCTCGTGCTGCCTGCCGCCTCCGTGGGACGCTTGCTTGGTGTCCTGGGCCTGCACACCCTTTAAAGTCCCTTCCGTTTAACCCTGAAACAACCCTGTTTGTGGTCAGTTACTGACCCACTTCACACTCGGAGGACTGAGGCTCCAGTAGCCAGGAGCCCTGCCGCAGGTGAGTGGCAGCACGGGGCCCGGACACTCCGGAGACCCCGGCCGAGTGGCCGCAGAGCTGTGGGCCCGTGGCCCGCGGTCCGGGGGCGGGGAGGGCCCGCCGGCCACTGAGCCGTCGTGCAGTTCTCAGGCCTGTGGTACGTGGTCTCCGAGGTGTCTGACTGCAAGGTGTTCTTGGGCAAGAAGGACCACCTGCTGATGTCCACCAGGGACATCGAGGCCTCGGCGGGGGGCAACCTCAGCGTCCACATGGAGTTCCCCAGGTGAGCGGGCGCGGGGTGAGCGCGCTATGGCAACCCACTCCAGTATCAGATGTGTATAAGAGACAGGGCGAGCTCAGCACCATGGTGCAGCTCTACAGTGAGGGCTCCCCGCGCCCCGCCCCGGCCCCGCCCGCCCGGGCACCTCTTCAGGCCCCGCCCACCCCATCACACACTCCCAGGTCTGGGCCAGGGCCAGATGGGGGCTGGCGGAACCCCCAGCGCTGCCAATGGGCACTGCTGAACGGAAGGGCCTCTGAAGGCTGGGCACTCAGGCCAAAGCTCAGGCCTGTCTCTGGCTGGAGACCCCGCCTCCCCTGCTGGGCCTGCGGCCTGACACCCTGAGCAGGGGCTGTGGCGCTACCTGCTTTAATATCTGGCGGGCCTGGCAGAGTGAACCAGGAGCGCTCCCCATGGGGAGAGGCCAGGGCTAGGGCGGGAAGCTGGCTTTGGGGGCTGCACATAAACAGTCTGAAGGGGCAGGGCTGGGACGCAGGGTCTGGCCCCTCAAGCCCCCAGGTGCCCTGTGTGAATCGGGAAAGGCCGCCCCTCCGGGCAGTTTCCAGTCCCCACTGGCCCCTCAGCCCGGCAGGCCTTTCATCGGTGCACAGCCTGCCCAACCTCAGGCGGCAGACCTACCGTCAGCCCTCAGGAAAGGGCGGTGAGGCCAGGGCCCCCATCTGCCCACCTCTCTCACCTCTGTGACCCACAGGGGTTCACAGGGGTTCACAGAGGCCCCTGCTCTGCCCCAGGCCGGACCCGAGAGGCGAGTCCCCAGGCCCTGGAGGCCTTCCAGGACTTCTACCCGACGGTGGGGCTGCCAGCGGACATGGTGGCCATGCTCCCCAAGTCAGGTACCCCTGCGAGCCCCGCCCTGCCAAAGCCCCGCCCCTGCCAAGCTCCTCCCCTGCCAAAGCCCCGCTCCGCCCCCGTTCCGGAGTCCTGGGAGGTGCCGGCAGGAAGTAGCGCTGTCTTCCAAGGTTGCGTAGGCCGGGCCAGGGATGAGGGGGCCGTGGCGGGGGGTGGAGCCGCCCCCAGCGGGTCCCTTGGCACAGGGAGGGGCTGCAGGAGGCAGGGCACAGTCCCAGCCAGCCCAGCCTCTCGAGACCCTCTGTCTTTTTACAGATGTGTGCTCCCGGGGGGACAGGCACGCACCCTGAGGGCTCCGGAGACCCAGTTTGCCCTTCCCAGGTAGGGGCCAGGGTAGCACCTCCCGCACGCTCTCCAGGCCTGTGTGCCTGGCCCTCTGCCCTCTCCTGCTGAGGTCCGCACGTGCAGGTCCCCAGCATCCCTCGTTCCCTGGACACTCACTCCTGTGCCTGCATCCCCACTTGCACGCCACCTCTTCCAGGGGAGGCTCCCCTGATCACCTAGGGCTGCCATGACAAACCGCCACAAACTGGGTAGCTTAAAATAACAGGACCTCACTCAGCCTAGAGGCCAGAGGCACGGAGTCCAGGACGGGGCAGGGCTGTTCCTCCCAGAGGCTCTGGGAGAACCCCTGCCTCTTCCAGCGGCTGTTGGTGCTGGCGATCCTTGGCCTGTCGACCCACCACTCCCATCTCTGCCTTCACATAAGGATACCCTAAATCAAGGGTGATCCCCTCTCAAGATCTTTAACAATCACATCTGCAGAGACCTTATTTCCACATAAGGGCATTTTCAGAGTTCCAAGTGGACGTGGATTTGGAGGGACATGGTCCAGCCGAGTGCGTGCTGTGTCCCCGTAGCCCCTGGCCTGCCCAGAGCACGGGGCGCTGCCTTGAGATTCCAGAGTCCTCATCCTCTCCCAAGGGCCCCACGAGGCGGGAACCGCAACCTCCTGGTTTGCTGCCGCCACAGGGCTGAGTCCCCAGGACCCCTTGAGACATGGATGCAGGTGGGCTCTTGGGGACGTCTTCTCTCAAAGCGGATAGGGGACCATCAGGCCCCTCAACCCCCTTCCTCGTGAAGAACTTGGGAAGCTACCTGAGCAGTAAGCGTCGGGCACGATGTGACAGTCGCCGCGTCGGGAGGCACCCCTGCAGCCTCTCCTGGCACGGTTAGGTTAGGTGGGGGCTTGCAGAGTGGCCTGCGGGCAGCGGCCCTCTGGCCTTCACTTCATTCTGCTCCCCTCGCCAGGCCGAGTTTGCCCAGGGCTGCGCTGGGGGCATCAGGCAGCTGCAGCTTTCAGTGGGTCTCAACAACACAGCCCAGGGTCCCGGTCCATCCCTGTTTCAGCCACGTTAGGGATCAGGTCACGTGCCTTCAGGAAGGTTCTACCTGCAGAGAGCGAGAGCCTGTCTGCCTGTTCTGTGCCCCACCCCCAGGATTATGTTAGAGAAAGCGCATTTTAGGGTAAAGTGCACCCCTACGTGGACCCCCTCTCCAGGGCTGCGTCTGTAGGTTCCTTGGGGTTACGTGGCTGTTCTGCCAGCCAGGGAGGTGGTGAGGCCCTGAGCACAGTGCCTGGGTCCCTGGGGAACCCAGGAAGGGGCAACACTGGGGCTGTGGCCTCGGGGGGGAGGGGCCACCTTGGGGGAGCGCTTCCATGGTTGCAGAAGCTTCGGTGGCAGACTCTGCTCACCCTGCCCTTTTGAGGGATGAGCAGATGGGGCGCGCTGCTGTGTGAAGCGCCACTCAGGGGTCCCAGGAGTGACTCAACCTTTGCTGTCTGTGCAGGGCGAGCTGGAGCAGCGCGGAGTCATCCTGGCCCACAGCCCTCCGCCCTGCGCCTCCCCAGCCCCCACCCTCCGCGGGCATCTCCTGGGGCCTCCCCCTTCTGCTCAATAAACAGATCCTGCAGTTTTGAGGCCCTTGGATTCTTTGGAGAGGTCGTCAGGGAGGGCCATGGGGCCCCGCCATGATCCGGGCTCCTAGAGCCACTGAGGCCGGGAGGCTCGGGGCTGAGGATGGGCACTCTGGTTCAGAGGGAAGAGGCGGCGGCCAAGGGTGGCCCCCTGTGAGGGCTGCACCCACAAGCAGCATCTGGGTCCCCCAACCCGGCCCCTGTGGGCTCAGGGCCCCTGTGGGGCTGCTGAGGCGCCCTGGGCAGCCCGGCCCTGCGGCTGGGCCTCCAGCAGGGGCAGACCCACAGGGGCAGAGCAGCCGCAGGGGGGCTCCGGGCGCAGCTCGTCAGCGTTCCCTTCCTGCTGCTGCTGTGAGCTTGACCCTGGGCTCGTTGGTCAGCCTCCGTGAGGCTTGGGAACGGGTCGCGGTCATGGCCAGAGCACCCTGAGCCCCTCCTGCGGCCCAGCCTGAGCGCCCCTGGATGGACCCTCAGGCCCGAGCGGAGAGCCTGCTGGGTGCCTTGTCTGCTCACAGGGAAGCCGAGGCACAGAGAGGTTGGCAGCTGGCACAGCCAGTGGCTCAGCTGGGGTCCTGCAGCCGGGTGCCAGGGCCTGAGTTCCCCGCTGAGCCTCAGTGGGGGGGGGTGCCCGGAGTGCCCCATGCCCAGGGCCCACTGCAGCTCCTGCCCTGACACCGCGCCCCGTGGAGCTCGCAGCATCCAGCTCTGCCCGACGCACACACTTCAAAGGGCTGGGCCTGCGGTGGGGCAGGAAGGCGCTGAGCGCCCTGCTTCACTGCTCGTGGGTGTCCTGCAGCCCTGCCAGGGTGGGGCAGGAAGCTGTTAGCTCTGAGCACGCCCGTCTTGGCCTCGGGCTGGTCACCCCAAGACAGGGGGCGGCCCTGGGCTTCCTGTCCTCTCTCCTCTGCCACTCAAGCCCCTGGGGGCCTGGCTTGTGAGCCCAGCTCCGGGCTCAGCCCGGACCCAGATCAGCCTCCCCGTGCACCCTGCCCCACTCCTTCCCTTTGGACGGGCCCCTGGGTCTCGGGGCTGCCTGGACCTCGTGTGACCCACAGTTTTGCTGCAGGGTCAAGGTGGCAGTCCCCCTGCCTCGGGTGAGAGGCCTCCCGTTTAGCTGGCCAGGCCTGTGTGAGCCTCTGTGGCCTTGGAGGTGGAGATCCCGCCCTGCATAGGCCAGAGGCCAGGGCTGCAGCCTGGGTTGCGGCTACCTTGGTGCCCTGGGACCCTCCTGGGCTCTGCTCGCCGTCCTGACGGGTGGGGAGCCTGAGGAAGGTGGCTTCCTCGGGCAATGTGGCTGGAGGCCTTGGTGCCCAGGTAGCCTGGCTCTGCCTTTACCCTGACCTGCTTGCCATCCGGTCCCGGGCTTGGGGGCCTGGGCACGGTGGGAAGGGGTGGGCACCGGCAGCCCACAGCTCACGGAGTGTAAGCAGGACAGGGGTCCCCGAGGCTGGCCCTGCCTGGCCAGTGGAGTGTCTGTCAGGGCGGGAACGGTCCCATCCGGTGGAGGAGCTGTGCACACAGGAAGCGGGTGGGTTGCCGGCCACGGCCTGGTGTCCATGGAGGGGCAGGGGCCCAGGCAACCCCAGCGCCGCCTCCCGCGGAGCCTCTGTCTTTCTCCTGCGGCCCCCTCTGCAGGCAACGACCTCTCCCACCCACGCCTCACAGCCCCTCCAACACTCCTACCCAGAAGCAGCCCTCGATTGCCTCTGTGGTCCAGGCCTGTGGGGCGCTCACCCACTTGTCCCGAGACCCATCAGAAAGAGCTTGAAGGTGGGAGGGGGGTTCAGGGTTGGGAACTCATGCACACCTGTGGTGGATTCATATCAATGTATGGCAAAACCAATACAGTACTGTAAAGTAAAAAAATAAATAAAAATAAAATTGAAACAAAAAAAAAAAAAAGAAAGAGCTTAAGACTGCTGTGAGCCCTGGGAGGGGCGTCTGGCTGTGTGTGCGGGCCTGGGCTTGGCGAATCCGTCCTAGCAGCCCCTCCTGGGGGGAGACGTGGTCCTGGCAGCCCTGCTTGGGGGTGGGGGGGTCTGTCCTGCTCTCAGGCCCCCAGGCAGGCCCTAGACCAGGAGGGGGGTGGCACGGGCTGCTCTGGTCCGGGTCACCCCGCCCCAGGGCTGTGGGCGTTCGTTCTGGGGCCCGGATGCACCCTCCTAAGTGGCTGGAGGCCAAGTTCACCACGGTCCTCTGGCTGGACCCCCACCCACCCTCCATCCTGCTATAACCCTGCCCAGGGCTCAGGGCGTGGAGCAGATGCTCAATGGGGGCCGGGCTGCTGAGCGCCCTCCTGGGCCTCGCGGTGGCCCAGGTGCAGATGACCCCGCAGGGCCTGGACCTGCAGAAGGTGCTGGTCTTCCTCAGGGCGGCGGTGCTGGGCCGGGAGGGCCCCGAGGGGCCAGCTCCTCCAGCTCTCCTCTCCCACGGCTGAGCTGGGGCAGGTGCACGGGGGCCCAGGACCCCCTGGGGGTGAACTCAACCCGGCCTGGGGTCGCCACTCCCAGCCACTGGGGATACGGCAAGTACCCGGGGCCAGCGGGGGCAGCCCCCTCCCCCGGGGCCTCCTCTGGGTGACCGCGTCCTCAGCCTGGCTGGCCGCTCCCCTGAGGGGCTCCCCAGGGTGTGGGCCTCAGGGTGGCCATCTCCTGCTCCCAGATTGGCGGGCTTCCTGCTCTGACCTCTGACCCCGCAGGCAGGGGGAGCAGAGGAGGCCTTCCCAGGGCAGGGACCTTGGCGGGGCGTTTGGTCTCTATCTGGAGGCTTCTTGGTCTGAGCTGCTTCTTTGCCCGGCCTGGGCCAGCAGGCTCAGAAACAGCCGGTGTCGGACACAGGTTTGCTCTTCTTTCAAAAAATGATCAGTTTTTAAAAGCTTCAGAGGGTGGAGAAGGAAATGGCAACCCACTCCGTATCCTTGCCTGGAAAAGCCCATGGACAGAGGAGCCTGGCGGGCTGCAGTCCATGGGGCCACACGACAGCGTGTGTGCATGAGGGTGGAGGGTGACGGGCTGGTCGCAATAAACTGGTAGAACTGAAAAAAATAAAAATAAAAGCTTCAGAGGGAAGGCCCGGGCCCCAGGCGGCCGCTCAGGCCTCCAGCACAGGCGGCCGCTCAGGCCTCCAGCACAGGCGGCCGCTCAGGCCTCCAGCACAGGCGGCCGCTCAGGCCTCCAGCACAGCCGTGCAGGCCCAGGCCTCCCCACGGGGCAGGGCTGCTGGCCACCCTCCTCGGGGGCCTGCACAGCCAGCCGGCCCGCTCCCTGCCCCGTCTCTCGGGCTCTGACCACGGCTGCCTCTGCTCAGGGGCGGGCACCACAGGGCCAGGTCTCCTTGGAGACGGCACCAGCCCTGAGGCAGCGGCAGACAGGCCCGTGTGGGGACCCAGGGCCCCCATGGGGACCCCGCAGAAGGCCCGCCGCCTGCTGCTTCCCTGACCTTTCACAGTCCGCCGACTCCCTGCCTGGGAGGTCTAGGGAGAGGGGTCTGCGTCCCCGGGTCCGGTTCGGCTGCCCGAATGGGCTTGGCTCCGGGCCTTTCTCTAGATGGCAGGATTCTGGTGGGAAGCTGGTGTGGCCTCCAGAGAAAACTTGGCACTGAAGACTCCAAGGAGGCTGGAGGCCTTGTTCCTGACCTTGAGTGGGGAGACGCTGACCGTGACGGCCGCCTACAACAAGTAAGCGGGTGAGGCGTGTGTCAGGGGGCTGCAGCCGTGGGCGTGGGGCGTGGACACCACTGTCCCCTGGGTGCACCAGCTCTCTCGGGGTCCTCCCCTGAGACTGGACCCCAGGCCCCAAAGCTGTGTCCTCTCCCAGATGAAGCAGGCGTCTTGATGAGGCCCCGTGGGTTCAGGAGGGCGGGAGGAGGACTTGCTGGTGGGTGGCTCTCGGAAGGGCACGGGCCCCCTGCCCCAGGTGCTCCTGGGGACAGCACGCCCGCCCCTTTGCCGGGAGTGGGCCCCGGGAAGGCACGCAGAGGGCATTTTCTTAGTGACCACTCTGTTGTCTTTCAGCTCAGGAAGTTGTCAGACTGAAGAAATAGTGAGCTCAGAAATGAATGTTTTGGGGAAATTTGTGTTTCCTGGTAAGAGCTGCTTCCTTGGGTCCACCCGCCAGTTCCTCTGGGCCTGGCTGTTCCCCATGCTGTTCCCTGCGCTCCTCCTCACGCCCCAGGCTCTGTGCTCCCCCCAGGGGACCGGTCATCCTACCAGGGCCGCTCTAGTCCCCCCGAGAGGGCCCCGGCATCCCGAGAGAGTCCGGCTAGGTGGGGGAGAATGGAGTCAGGCCCTGTCGACACTGACCTCCCAGGCCACCCCGCCCCGAGGGGTGCCCGTCCACCCAGGCCTGCCCCTCCCGCTTGTCCACGCAGGCCGCCGGGAGATCCACGTGATGGACACGGACTATGAGCAGTACGCCATCCTGCGCGTGTCCCTCCAGTGGCAGAACGATGAGTTTTACGTGCTCAAGTATTTCAGTAAGCCGCCCTGGGGTGGGGGCTGGACCGCTGGGGTGGGGGCTGGACCGCTGGGGTGGGGGCTGGACCCCGCGGCCCCGGGGACCCCCTGGCTCAGGCCCCCGTGCCCCCACAGCTCGGAGCCTGGGCGGCGAGTGTGAGCCCGG